>QJPP01003781.1:0-124407 GCA_003996215.1 Jaltomata sinuosa
AACTCTCGTCTAATGATTAATGCTGTAACTAGATTAATCTACTTGATGTTTAGGATTGAAATCTAAAAAGCACATCTTTTCGAGGTCGAGAGAATAGAAAAAGAAATTTGTTTATTTGGTCGAGAGACGTTTAGACGATACCATTAATTCAATCACATCGTGACACACACATAAAAAGAACCCGGTTAAGCCTAGAATCGACATTGTTACCAACGCCATGGTAAACACTTCCCTAGTTCATTCTCCTATTGATTATTTCTCATACGTTAATTGTTTGTTTTTGTTTACAATTCGATTACGCAAAAATCCCCCCTTTTACCGGAAACTATTGACGACTAGTCACTTAATTCACTGAAGACTTAATTCTCACCATATTCTCTGTGGGATTCGACCCCAACCTAGTTGGGTTCTATATTTGACTACGACCGCTTACGCTTCGTTAATTCGAGGTGTAGTTTGGGCGTTATCACAATGTCCTAGGAATGTAAATCTTAGAGAAAGGACAATTTGTTTTATGTTCCAAAGTCTCCTCAATTGTTCAGTGCTCTCTTCAATGGTATTGAGCCAAGAAGTCCATCGGAAACAACCTCTCTACCTCATCTCAGATAGTGGTACGGACTCAGGGGCGGAGCTACCCTATAGCAAGGGTGGTCAGCCGAACACCCTTCGCCGGAAAATTATATCGAATACGTAGGTAAAATATTCTGTTTATGAGTATATTTAACAATTTGAACACCCTTGAACTGAGCGTGTGCTGTAGCTCAGTGGAGAAGAGTGTGCATTTTAAGTCTTCCGTCGCGAGTTCGATTCCACTCTAAAGCATTTTGTGTACCTTTTTATATCAAAAACATGGGTTAACCACAAATTTGCGGGTTCAATTCCGCTGCGTTTATGTACCTTTTTATATGTAGTTCCATTTGAATTTTTCGTTGCATTCACTCATTGAAAAAAAAATTTACTTTATAAATTTGAACACCCTTAATCAAATTTCTGGCTCCGCCACTGTACGGACTATGTACACTCTACCCTCCTCAGACTCTACTTTGTGGTATTACATTGGGTATATTGTTCTTTGTTGTTTGTTGTTGTCAGTGCTCTCTTGAACCGGCAAGTTTAGCCTTGTCAGTCCTCACGGAAACCAGATCAATTAGGTATGGTAGAATTTTGACAAATTAAAACTTTGAAAATTATAAAGACTCATTACCCACTTTCAAATCATTTCAAATTTCATTTCCTCCTCATTATCAACTGCTGTATATTTGAATCATGTAGTAAATGAAAAAAAAATTAGCATAAGAGAGCAAAAAAGAGAGCAAAGGGGAAAAGCTAAGAAAAAAATGCAGGTGAAAGAATACAAAACACATAACTAACACTCTGTTTCTTAGGGTTAGATACATAAACAGCCCATAAATTATTTAATTGGATCCATTTAACAAAAGGGATAACGATAAAAATGGTCATTTGGTGGAAAATAATTTCAGCCGAATGGCCCATGAATTGAATATGCTAAATTATGGCCTTTCTTTGACTTTTTTAATGTTACTTTTCTTTTCTTCTTTTTTTTTATTGCTTCATTCTTTTTTCTTTTTTTTTTGTCTTTTTATTTTTAAAAAAAAATTCATTGTAATTATTTCTTTTTTTAAAAAAAAACACTGCTTTTCTTTCTTTGGTTGCTTTACTTTTGCCCCTTTTTTTTTAAGTTATGTCTTATTTTTTTTCCTATTTCCTTTTTAAAAATAAATTTGCTCTTCTTATTTATTTATTTTTTGCTACTTTTTTATATAAAAAAAATTGCTCTTCTTATTTTCCTTAAAAATCAAATACAATTTTACAATCTCTTTTTATTTTTTTTCAATATGATAAAGCACTCATTCCTATAATGTATATATACAATACAATATATATTGATACAATACAATACATATTTGATACATATTGACACAATACATATATATAATATAATATAATCGTGATAAATATATTTTTATACAAACAATGATACAGTTTTTATACACATCATATATAGATACATATTCAATACAATAATTATACAGTTTTTATACATATCATATACAGTATCTATAGAAATCTAATACGGATACATATTCTATTCAACAATTATACAGTTTCGATACACATCCTATATAGTTTCTATAAAAATATTATACATATTTTATATAATAATTATACAGTTTTTATACACATTTATACCTAAAGGCTACAAATTGAAAATGAATATGCCAAAGGGCTATTTTTTATCCAATTTACAAACTTAGACCATTTATTTTGAAAGTGGCCATACAGTGTCCTTTTCCCTCAACAAAACAACAAACAGAAACAACTTCAATCGAGATATCATATAAGAAACAATTAATTTTCTAGCAGATATGTTCATTAGAATTAATATTTTCCTGAAAGAGTTAAAGTCAGCTAAATCCTTGAATATTTCTGTTTAAGACTCCTTTTGAAGAAATCAAGGCTAACCACATAATATTGGGTAATTGAAATTTCATACGAGTAGTGCAGTTTATAAACGTGCCCCACTTTCTCAAATAATCACCAACACCATTAGTTGCACAGACCCATACCTGTCCTATGGCACACATTTTGTGGATAAAAGCAGAGCACTGTATTGAACTTGTTCTCAAAATGGAGACTGATCCCGTTTGGTTATGAAAATCAAATACAAATTGGAGTTAGAGTTGTGTTTGATCATGCATATAAATTGAAGTTATTTTTAATTTTTTGTGAGAAAAATGAGAGCGAATAAAGTGAAAACAAGTTTTTCTTATTTTTCAAATTTCGGATTCAATTTGAATTTTCAAATTTTTCAAATTTTTATAGCCAAATAGCATTTTCGGAATTCAAGTTCAGAAAAAAATAAAAGATTTCATGGCCAAATTAATATACGCAAAACAACTACGACACAAGATTGTAGGACGAAACAAGGAAGAGAGCGAGAGAGCAGATTGTGTTACCCAAAAAACACAATTACCGAATTACCCTTCATCGTACCCACGAAGTTGCACTTATTATATACAGTAGTTGAAAAGTAGCGCCAAAACCCTAAGCTCTCTTCCCCTTATCTCTTTAACGCGTCTTCCGCCTCTCCCTCTCTCTCTCTCTCTCTCCGTTTACATTTGGAAATGTCATCAATTATAGGTCGCTGCCATTTCTACAGTTTCTCTACCGTTGAAGCTGCCGGAACAAAGAGGTATGTTGCTCGAGATCAATACGTATAACAATTGCTGATTCATAAGATTATTCTTTTAATTAGACCAATATTATAGTCATTTTCATTAAAGTTTTGGTGCTTTATCGCCCCTTTTTGTGAAGTCAAATCAATTTAAGCCATAATTTGTGTGATAATCATCTACTGTTAAATGATTATTGTTTGTTAGCAGGAGAACGGCAATATGGAGGTCTCCAAGAGCAGCAGTAATTCCAAGTTTTCACCTCCCAATGCGCAGTTATGAAGTTAAAAATAGGTAATATTGATTTGGGGTAAATGTGATCTCGGCTTTTCCTTCAGTATTCTTACTGTTCTGAATCGGTTTGAGGAAATCACATGTAGTAGGTAGGTGTTGCTCAATTGAATTGTCGAAATGCACATTGCTGTTGACTGGTTTTGTGCATTATTGGATGATGCCACTTCTTGTGCTTCTTGTTTGGGTATGTCAGACAAGAGTATATCACAACTTGATTATTTGTAAATAATTGGATTCTAGTGGCGTTTTTTTTTTGCGGTTAATTTCAGTTCTCCAACACTTCATGCGAACCTCAACATGGCAACGGTGATTATTGCAAAGAGTTGTCAAAGACAGAAAGGTTAGAAAAAACACAGGTTGTGGAGGATTTTAGAGTAAAGGACAGTTAATTCCTATTTGAGGAAAGTGTTAGGTGAGATGATAGAAGAAAGAATGTAGTGTATATATCAATTTACTTACAAAAGAGAAGCATGTTGACCATCAGAATTGACTTAATAGTAATAGATAATGCAATTTGTAATTGGCAGATTCAATGTTAGTAAAACATATTACTGAATAAGAGATTACAAGGCACTGGTGGTTCCCTGAGCATTCTTTTATCATCTCTTTGTGTGTGTGATTTGATAAATGGTTCATCTGTTAGGCATGTTATTCCTAGCCTTGCTATGAGGTCAGTTTTAAATTTCATATTGTCAGTGTTACGTGAATAAACAATATTAGGAACTATCTAGTATATTGAATGCGTAGGTATTGCTGTGTGAACAAAATTGGGCATTCATTATCATCTTTTTCTGATGAGCTCTTAGCAGCAACCGATGATATATGCATTGGAAATGGACAAACATTTCCCTTTTTTTTTTTTGATGACCGTGGTGTCCGGGCCAGCTTTCGCGCACCTCGACTAAATCCACGGGATACCTGTCACCTCTCCCACCAGCAATAGGTACCAGGTAACTCTGTCCACCAAGGCTAGAACAGATGGGAAGAATCACCTAGACAAACATTTCCCTTTTAGTTAAAACAAACAGCTATTAAGTGAATATCAGCATCAACGAAATCTACAAGAGATACATGCAAACAACAATGTTAACATAAATTCATTTAACCTTCTCTTATGCAGGACATTTGTTGAGGACATAAAATCACTTCGATTGATTACTGCAATCAAAACCCCATATCTACCTGATGGAAGATTCGATCTTGAGGCTTATGACGCCTTAGTAAATTTGCAAATCGAAAATGGCGCTGAGGGTGTGATTGTTGGTGGCACTACAGGTGAAGGTCAATTGATGAGCTGGGATGAACACATCATGCTCATTGGTCACACAGTCAATTGTTTTGGTGGATCAATCAAAGTCATTGGAAACACAGGAAGCAACTCCACGAGGGAAGCAATCCATGCGACAGAACAGGGATTTGCTGTAGGTATGCATGCAGCTCTTCACATTAATCCCTACTATGGGAAGACCTCCGCAGAGGGTGTGATTTTTCACTTTGATAGTGTGCTCCCTATGGGCCCTACTATCATTTATAATGTGCCATCACGAACTGGTCAAGACATTCCCCCACGTGTAATTCAGACATTAGCAAAGAGCCCTAACCTTGCCGGTGTCAAAGAGTGTGTTGGAAATGATAGAGTAGAGCAGTATACAAGTAATGGGTTGGTTGTCTGGAGTGGGAATGATGATGAATGCCATGACTCAAGGTGGTATCATGGTGCTACAGGAGTTATTTCTGTCACCAGCAACTTGGTTCCTGGTCTGATGCGTGAACTAATGTTTGGAGGAAAGAACCCTGCTTTGAACTCAAAGCTATTGCCATTGGTTGAATGGTTGTTTCATGAGCCAAACCCCATTGCTCTAAATACAGCTTTAGCTCAGCTCGGGGTTGTGAGGCCTGTCTTTCGCCTTCCATATGTTCCACTTACAAAGGCAAAAAGAGAGGAGTTTGTGAAGATTGTTAAGGAAATTGGACGGGAATACTTTATAGGGGAAAGAGATGTCCAAGTTTTGGATGATAATGATTTTGTTTTGGTTGGTAGGTATTAGCTTTTTTCCCAATTGGTGTTGAGAAGTAAGTTTTTGTTGTTAGTTGCTTAATTTGAAAATTTCTTGTCATGAAGATATTTTCTTTTATGTTCTTTTTTTCACCGTGCATTCTTCTTGTTTGTTTCTCTTTTAAGGAGGCATGTATATTGTAGCTGTTAGATTATGGACTGGATCTTTTTCTTCAACTTTTCTGTGTTTATGGATTAGATCCTGGTTAATCTTCTCCTGCTTCGGCATGTTGTGGTGTATTGGTCATCTTTCTCCAAAGTACTTTATATAGATGAAGAGAGGAGTTGCTATAATTTGTTTTAGAGGGTTGTAATATGTGGTTTACTTGTGTTTAAAATAGGTAATGGCAAGTGAGATAAAGAAAGCATCTGGCCTTACACAAAGACTAGCCATGGTAGTCTTCTATTTTAAACAGACTAAAAGTGAAAGTAAGACGATAAATTGAAATGGAGGGAGCACCAATTTCTCTGAAATTACGGATAAGAATAAAGTTTTCGTTGAATCATCATGAAGTGATTTATCTGTGGGAAAAAAACATTGTATTGTTATCTATGATGAAAATGATATCATAACCGATTTTATGTACATAAGGGGACTGTTCATTCGGAATCCTTAAAACTTACTGTTAGAAAAGGATACATGAGAGTCATGTGGACAAACAAATGGTAAATAAAATGAATTTTAACTTGAAACTAATATAGTAGTGGAATTTTAAAGATTCAACTGAGGCAAGAAGGGAACAATCTATACACACATATATATACTAGTTTTTGGACACGTGCGTTGCACGTGTAGTGAAGCTAATCAGTACAAACTTCTTAATACAATATAAACATTTTTACAGTAAGTGTGCAATGAATTACGCAAAATTTGATCGAAAAATTAAAGTGCAAGCTCAAAGTAACGAATAGTGAGCGTATACAATTGATATTTATTTGTCATTGCAAAAGACAATCTTATCAAAATTTGCAATCGAGTAAAGCTGAAAGGATATCCTTCATTTTCAAAAGGAAAAAGAAACAATTTTTAGAACTTACACAACCTTAAATACCCCATAGGCTAAGCCTTCCATGTCCTATCTGTGCTTTCATATATTAAAATAAGTCTATTTCTTTTAGCAACTGAAGATGTCCAGGGTTACTAAATACTTAAATAAGCGGATAAACCTTGTGTTTAACATCGAAATAAAATGAAAGTAACATCTACATGTTTCACAAGTTAATATGCAGTTTCATCTCCATTTACACAAAACATAGGCAAGAGGCTGAATCACATGCTAGCATAACGAATATATACAGTTAGATGTCAAACATTTAAGTCATAATAAGATAATCTAGGCAATTGTGCAATAACGTGTAATTTGGTAAGATTCACTATTAGAAATAATACTTTTTTTATCAAGAGTTTGATTGAAATCTTCCTCGGGGGTGAACTTTTAGAACATGTATGGAATCAGTTCCTCCCGCCGAGAAGTTGCCCTTCAATAAACTTGCTTATTTCCTTCCCGATATCTTCAATACCTGCTTTGACATATGCACGCTTCCTTAGTCAGTTTTTTTTTTTTTTTTTATAGAATTGCTCATATTTTACATGAAAATATATGTGATCCACTGAAAATAGTAGGGGCGAAAAGGGTGATGATGGCGTTGTTGAGCTGAAAAGGGAGGCCAAAGTTCGCACTGTGCCAACGTAGCATTTCTTGCCAATTGCAAAAGCTCTCTGACAACATGAATTTAAAGATCATCTAATATAGAGAAATTAAAGTCCCCAAAGATTCAATTTTGTTGATTCATGATTAAAATAACGTACATGATTTAAAATAACGAAATTCCAAAATTAATAAATCCTTCATTAATCATGAATGACATAAACATGCTCATAAAAGTTTTGGGCAAGTATTGATGAAAAATGGTAGTAATATATGGTTTGCATATGGTATACCTGGTCCAACTTCTTGGTTGTCATTACAGTATGTCCCTTCATTGGTGTCTGCTATAATATTGAACACGATCACACAAATTTTCCTCTTCTTATAGGCAAAGTACCTATTTATTAAAAGCATTTAAGATTCGTCACAGTAGACACTAAATTGAACATTCACAACCACCTAAGGTAAAAGTACTCATATTGAAATGTAAGGGTGACATAAATTTTAATAGAAACTTTAAGAAGTTCGAAAGCACCTTCAAAAGTTTCGCCAGTTATATGTCGTGGTAAATGGTAGTTATAACTCATAATCGCTTTATTGTATGGTTGCGACTCCACCTGTAGTCCATACGATCAAAAGTCAAAGTTAAATATTAACCATTAATAATATTTTCCAAAAATACACAATAACTATGATTAGAGAAATCATAGCCTCTTAATCCTACATCTCTTCGTAGGAAGATCTAGAGAGCATCAACTTGGAAGCATAACATGAAAGTTGACGAAATAGAGATTTCAGAAATTATAGCGCAGCCGCAGTGAAAGAATTACACGAACCGGCGATAGTTATAGTCCATATGAAGAGAAATGAAACAACATAAAGCGTAAAAAAAAAAATCAATTGGAAAATATTCTAAGTAGCATGTGGAAGAAACAGAAATGGGCGATTGAAAGAGAAGCTCAAGAATATAATTACCCTTCTCTGCGTGTGGATGACTATGCTCAACTTGGCCGACTTCAGCAAATTCTCCAATTTTGAATGAATGGCATTCACAACTATCTAGTACTATATATTTTTCTACATTTATCTTGTGAGAAGAATACTAAATACCAGCATTACTGCATCATCAATTTGGCAGTTAAGACTTTTGGGATCTCTAATTCTGTAGAAGCCAAACGGGTGTTTCTTTAAAGTAACTTTTAGGCATTGATGCTTGTATTTGTTTTAATTAAAATATATATGTATTTACTATTTAACTAATTATATATTTCATAATATTTTTATTTAGTGTAGGGGTAAAAAGGTAATCTAACTTTGAATTTTGGAGCTTACTACTTTTAATGTAACTAGCTTCATTCATCTCTAAATTCAGTCATCACAAAAAACAGTCTATCTTGTTAGTTGTTATCAAACACCAAAGTGCAAAAATATACATAAAAATTCATTCTTTACAAAAAAAATACCCAAAAACTAAAATTTAAAATCTAATCTTTACAGAATCTAGTAGGGGGATAGAAAAGGAGGTTACCTCACTTTAATGACAAATAAACTAAGCTCATTGGAAACTGATGGGAGAGTGAGGCACAGGAGAACTTTGCAAATTCTTGGAATTCTTTTCTGGTGTCTTGTGGGTTTTCTAGCTGCAAATAGACAGGAAAGGCGGAGTCGAGGCAACGGAGGGTTTAGGTTTTTCTTCTCCGGCTTGGAGGGAGAAGAAAATAATTTAGGAGGTTTTTTCTAATTTTTCTTCTTAAATATTTTAGGAGTCTACAACTCTATATTAATTTTCTTAATATCTTTTATCATATATTTAGGACTTTCTAAGGAGTTATTATAGTCAATATCATACAAATAATAATATAATAATTAGAGAAAAATTGTAAAAAAAAACAATTTTGTCTAAAGAATGGACTTTTAACGAAGGGTAAAAAGTTCAAATCACATTATAAGGTGCTTCACACTTTTAATATAACTAGTTTAGTGTACGCGCGTTGCGCGTGTGTGTCACGTCAGTATAAAAGATTACATATAGAAATGAATGAAGTATATAATATTGCAACTAAAGTTACAACAACATATATTCACGAAAAAGGGTTATATTTGTCCTTATACTCTTAAAAAATTATATTTGTCCATAACTTAATTTTTCAATAAAATTGCCCTTTGACTCGCAAAATTTGAACACCATCACATAAATTGAGATGAAAAGATAATATATTGTTGGTCAAATAATCAAAATGAAAGAAGTAGGAATATAGATAAATTACAAGTTGTACGAAGCTTGGATCCATACTCTAGACTTCTAACCTTTCCATAATACAAATTCTTGAATTGTTATTGAGTTTGCTATCAGCCGGCCATGAAAATTTATGAGAATGTACCTCTAACAATTTAATTTTTGAAGGATTACCAACATCAAGAATGAAGAAACAATATGTACAATTAAACCTAACCTTCACAAAAAGAAATCCTCAAACCCCGACAAAACATTCATCTACCGCATGTATTAAGTAATAAAAAAACATCTAGAAACAGAATAAAAACTACAATAAAATATTATGATAATCGAGATATCAGGACAATACAATTAAACTTAACCTTCACGAAAAATCCTCATAACCCGATCAAACATTCATCTACCACTTGTATTAAGCAGAAAAAACAACATCTAGTACTAAAATAAAAACTACAACAAAATAATACAATAATTCAGTTATCAAAATAATACGATTAAATCTAACCTCTACACAAAAATTCCTCAAAGCCTGACCAAACATTCATCTATCACCTATATTAAGCAGAAAAAACAACAACAACATTACCCAATGTAATCCCACAAGTGACTTCTGGAGAGGGTAAGATATATGCAGATCTTACTCCTATATTTGCGACATAGAAAAGTTATTTTCGATAGATTCTCGGTTTAAAACGAAAGTGTGTGACACATTATTATAAGAAAAGAGACATAAAATAGTAAATACAAACAAATATAATAACGTATGACAATACAGATCGAAGAATTAAAAGTTAGCATAAATCTCACTTTTTGGCCGATTTGCCGTTGGCTTTTGTAGAGGAACAAAGGGGATTCTCTTAAAATTGCATCGAGCACCAAAATAAATTAAAAACATTGCTTTTGACACGTGTATCCCCAAGATAATTTTAACGCCTTGATAAAGTTCACTATTGAAACCCAATTTAAAAGTGACCAAATTAGTATGAGAGTCATGCAACAAGAACACAAAAGGCAAAAAAAATAAAGAAAAATGAAAGCAAGATATATATAGAGAGAAAGGAAAACTGACCCTGAAAAAGGAGTTTTTGGGCAGTGAATATATCATCGTCACTGTGATTCTCAGTAATCTCTTTTAGGTTCTGAATCATTTTTCTCACACTGCTTGAAATTGAAACCCTAGCTCCTCCACTCATATTGACTTAGAAAATCACACAAATTATATTACAATTAAAGAATACATAATTAAATTAATGCATTTAATATCAAGCCGAGAGCAAAATAATTCGACAACTCTATACCTTTTTTTATTATTAGTTAGAATTCTTCATGTCAATCTAACACAAAGATCGATCACCCCCCTTAAATTATCACGGAGTATTCTTTTAATTGTCCATAATTTGTTAACATTGATACACAATTACAGATAATCCATTATATATGTCACAAAGTCGATAGTACAAGACGTATCGAAGGAAAAAATAAGAAGTCTATAGTGGATTTTTTTTTAGGAGTTTATATATTAAAATTTTAGAAAATTACCTCAAATTATAAGCAAATTTATCTCTTCAAACATAATTGTTATGAATTAGAGTAACTAACCAATTTCTTGTGACAGAATACAACGATCCAAATAATCGGCACAAAATTGTAAATAAGTCAAATCTTTTAAATTATTAATTGTATACGAGACATTATAAACAAAAATCACAAAGAAAACTTGCCAATTAACGATTGTCTATCAACAATACATGATTAGTTATTATTATAAATTTCAAGAACAGATTAAAAAAAATTAGAAAAGTTACCTCAAACCACAAACAAATTTATCTCTACAATCATAGATACTATCAAGATTTCAATTGGTAGAAAACTATCAAGATTTCAATTAGTAGAAAATTCAAAACCTAAACCTATTTTTTTCTCATACCACAATTCTAAAAGAATGGTCTAAACCTAAATAAAGAGAGATAACTGATCTAAATAATATTAATTAATTGGTTCAAAGAATCCTAATCTTAAAGTAACTCTTAAAACTTCACAAACTTCATTATTTAGGTTTTAATGAAATTACTATTTGATATATAATGGTCTAAGCCGACCTTTTCGTTCTTTTTTTGGGATTATTATTCAACCATTTGAAATTACTATTTGATATATAATGGTCTAAGCCGATATTTTCGTTCTTTTTTTGGGATTATTATTCAACCATTTTTTTGGTGGGGATTCTTATGCGACCCAAGAAATCACAGATTATTTTTAATTGGAGAAAATAGTGAAAAGACAATTTTATCTATTGTGGAGACTTTTAATGAAGGGCAAAAAGTTTAAATCACATTATAAGGTGCTTCACACTTTTAATATAACTAGTTTAGTGTACGTGTGTTGCACGTGTGTATTTTTTAATAATAATAAACATATACAAAAAGAGAAAATTATTGTATACACATTATATTAAGTACAAAACTTAAAATTAAAAAATAATGATCTCTTATTCACCTTCTTTTGTTTTTCAATAGACTCTTCTTCATCTCGTTTGAATCTCAAGGAAACTACATCATCTAGTGAATCCAAACTTTTGATGTACCCTTAGAATACGATTAAACTCAAATTATTAGCATGACTCCTAAAATATTAAATTGATTTAGTCAACTCAAATTATTAGCATGACTCATAAAATATTAAATTGATTTGGTCAAGTGATCTACATATGATTGATATAAAAAATAAAAATAATAAAACTATTGGGAGCATAATTTTTCCCAAAATTAAATTTTGTTTGAGGACTACATTATGAAATTGATTCTTAATTTATAGAATTTAAAAAAAAATTCTTCCAAGAAAGAATTACCCAATTATAAAATATTTTTACTTTTATTTCATAAATTATTTACCATATTAGAATAACATGAATTTCAAATAAAGTACTAAACCAAACAAATAAATCCTAAATATTAGGATTTTAATAGTAATTGATTTCCTACATAACTCTCATATTAAATACAAATTTTTTTTCCTTGTATTTCTAATCTACCCACGCCAATTATTCAGACATCTCATATAGATCACATGTTTTGTATTTTACTTTTGTCCATAATTGAATTACTCATGTATTTTATTTGGAAAAACATGGCACTTTATTATAGGAATTTTTATTTTGACAAAAGTATGAATTTTACAGCTTTTTATTTTTCAAAATATATTAATTAAATAATAATTATTT
This sequence comes from Jaltomata sinuosa, assembly GCA_003996215.1. NCBI lineage: Eukaryota > Viridiplantae > Streptophyta > Magnoliopsida > Solanales > Solanaceae > Jaltomata > Jaltomata sinuosa. The sequence goes on from QJPP01003781.1 coordinate 12,650, forward strand.
GAGAAAATAATAAATAATAATTTTGAGATAAAAAATTTTAAAATAAAATATTGAAGAAAAACATAAATCCAAACAAAACATACATTTAATCTCAATGTTGATCAATCATAAGCTTCTTTATTCGTGTCTCACAAAAATGATATAGTCAATTTGAATACCAACATGTATAGTCCATTGCTAATTTATCACAAATGTTGTAAGTGAACATAATTGTGATTGAAATAAAAGTTTACTACAAGCTTAAATTTAAATATTAATTATAATATAATTAACATAAGATAATTTCAAATATTTTCCTTGGTTAATAATTATACCAAGCTTTTTCAATACATTTTTTTATTAATTGTGACTTATAAATGATTATCATCATTATAACATGAGATGTTATAAGAGTAATGAAAAAAAATGTTATACATCAAAATGATAAATATTTATTTTTACTCGGTGTTTACACCAAATCAATAGATAAATAATATGTGTTTGTATGTAGACTTTTAGCACTTTATCATAATAAATTAACATATATTTTTACTTTATTAAATTATATAAACTATATTAAGTTATATGATTTGATGTAAACATCGATACAAACATTTAATGTCAAACTAAATAAAAAGAACGAAAATAGATTTTGAAGAAAAAACTTCTCTAATAATTCAAGTTTATGACAAAGTCACAACATTATTATTTATTTCAAACTTCACTTAGCAATTGTCTATCCAAAATACATGATAATTTATTTTTGTAACCATAAAAAAACATACTAAATTTTTTGAAAACTTACCTCAAATCACAAGCAAACTTATCTCTTCAATTATAAATACTATCAATTCATAAAAAAAATTCTCAGCAATTGTCTATCAAGAATACATGATAATTTATTATTGTAAACTTAAAGAACACACTAAACTTTTAGAAAACTTACCTCAAATCACAAGCAAATTTATCTCTTTAATTATAGATACTATCAAGATTGTCAACATCAAGAGCGTACTAAAATTTTTAAAAACATACCTCAAATCACAAGCAAATTTGTCTCTTTAATCATAAGATATATCAAGATTTCTCAATAAAAAATCTCAATTAGCAATTGTCTATCAAAAATACATGATAATTTATTTATTGTAAACTTCAAAAACATACTAAAATATTAGAAAATTTACCTCAAATCACAAGCAAATTTGTCTCTTCAATCATAGATACTATCAATTCACAAAAAAAATTCTCACCAATTGTCTATCAAGAATACATGATAATTTATTATTGTAAACTTCAAGAATATACTAAAATTTTAGAAAACTTACCTCAAATCACAAGCAAATTTATCTCTTTAACTATAGATATTATCAAGACTTCATCAAGAGCATACTAAAATTTTAGAAAACATACCCTCAAATCACAAGCAAATTTATCTCTTCAATCATAAGATATATTAAGATTTCAAAAAAAATCAATCTCAATTAGCAATTGTCTATCAAAAATACATGATAATTTATTTATTGTAAACTTCAAAACATACTAACATTTTAGAAAACTTACCTCAAATCACAAGCAAATTTGTTTGTTCAATCATAGATACTATCAATTAACAAAAAAAATTCTCAGCAATTTCTCTATCAAGAATGCATAATAATTTATTATTATAAACTTCAAGAACATACTAAAATTTTAAAAAACTTACCTCAAATCACAAACAAATTTATCTCTTTAATCATAGATACTATCAAGATTGTATACATCAAGAGCATACTAAAATTTTAGAAAACATACCTCAAATCACAAGCAAATTTATCTCTTTAATCATAGATACTATCAAGATTGTAAACATTAAAAGCATACCTCAAATCACAAGCAAATTTGTCTATTCAATCAAAAGATATATTAAGATTTACAAAAAAAAAAAACTTCTCAATTAGCAATTGTCTATCAAGAATACATGATAATTTATTTATTGTAAACTTCAAAAACATACTAAAATTTTAGAAAACTTACCTCAAATCACAAGCAAATTTGTCTTTTCAATCATAGATACTATCAATTCACACAAAACTTTTCAGCAATTGTCTATCAAGAATACATAATAATTTATTATTGTAAACTTCAAGAACATACTAAAATTTTAGAAAACTTACCTCAAATTACAAGAAAATTTATCTCTTTAATCATAGATACTTTCAAGATTGTAAACATCAAGAGTATACTAAAAATTTAGAAAACATACCTCAAATCACAAGCAAAATGGTCTCTTCAATCATAAGATATATCAAGATTTCACAAAAACAAAAAAAAATCTCAATTAGCAATTGTCTATCAAGAATACATGATAATTTATTTATTGTAAACTTCAAAAACATACTAAAATTTTAGAAAACTTATCTCAAATCACAAAGAAATTTATCTCTTTAATCATAGATACTATCAAGATTTCAATTGGTAAAAAAAATTCTATACATAAACATGTTTTTGCCTTACATACAGTAGTTTTGGAAGAATAAGCTAAACCTAAATAAAGAGAGACAACTACTAATATAAGTATCATCAATTAATTGGTTAAAGAAATTTTAATTTTAAAGTGATTCATAAATCTAAACTAAATCCGTTTAAAAATTAATAGACATCTAGGTTTAAAAAAAACTGACTTTTTGATTTAAAAGGAAATTTTGTTTTTTTTTAAAAAAATCTACCAAAGTAAAAATAACGTGTGCTTTTAACTATTTAGGGCAGTTTAATTTTTTTCCTTTAGAGAATGGTTTTATGTTCAAAATATTTTATAAGGAAATTTTTTTAATAAAAAAAATCTATCAAAGTAACAAAAATGTGTTTTTTTTTTAATTATTTAGGGCAGTTTGTTTTTTTCCCTTTAGAGAATGTTTTTTTTTCCAAAATTTAAAACGTGTTTTTATTTTTTGTGGTAATATATATTAGTGTTTATATATAATTATAATTTTAATTAAGAAAAATAGGAAAGGACTATTTTGTCTATTGCAAGATCTTTTAATGAAGGGCAAAAAGTTCAAATCACATTATAAAGTGCTTCACACTTTTAATAAAAAAAATCTATCAAAGTAACAAAAACGTGTTTTTTTAAAAATTATTTAGGGCAGTTTGTTTTTTTCCCTTTAGAGAATGTGTTTTTTTCCAAAATTTAAAACGTGTTTTATTTTTTGTGGTAATATATATTAGTGTTTATATATAATTATAATTTTAATTAAGAAAAATAGGAAAAGACTATTTTGTCTATTGCAAGATCTTTTAATGAAGGGCAAAAAGTTCAAATCACATTATAAGGTGCTTCACACTTTTAATATAACTAGTTTAGTGTACGCGCTTTGCGCATGTTTCATAACTAAAATATCGAGATTAAAAACAAGCAAGCAAATTCCGGTATTTCATTAAATTCCAACGCAAGGAGATTCTTAAAATAATAATTAAATTAACTTTGTTTTAAAGTCTTAAATATTAGAAAAATAGTAAAAAGACGATTTTGTCTAAAAGAGGGATTTTTAATGAAGGGTAAAAAGTTCAAATCACATTATAAGGTCCTTCACACTTTTAATATAGTATAGACTAGTCAAGTGTACGTGCGTTGCACGTGTGTTTTATGTCAGCCATCAATCAATATAAATTATATAAAAGAAGAATAATTTATTAAAAATAGCAATTGACTTTAAAGACCAAAGATAGTCACATTAAAAAAGGTTTGTTTCTAAGGTACATTATTTTTATGACCTAATATCAAAAACAAAATACAAAAGTACTTTTTTCTCACAATTCTTCAAACTTACTTGAGTTGTTTGGACTTTTAGATATTTGGGAGTGAAGAAATTTTACCTTATTATAAAAAAATGCTAAGTAATAATGTAAATCAACCTAATGAATAATATTAACTAATATTTTACAACAAATAATTTAATAATATCAAAAGAATATAAGGAGATAATTACTTCTTTTATAGAAGTGTTTGTCTATATAATTTGGGAAAAAGTTTTAATTATACAAAGAAAATAATTTTTTAATCGCACAAAGAAGATTTAAAGTGGGTAAAATTGGAGAGAAAATAAAATTACCAATCTCCTCTATTGCGTCAAGCAATTTCTCGTGTGATACATCATCAAAATCATCAAGGTATCATGCAGAAGCTAATAATTACAAATCATGAAGACGATAAATCAGATGACAAAGAAAAACATACTAAAAACATATTATTGATATAATTTGATCAAGTTATGATAAAAAATCAAGTAAAGTAAGCAATCCACAATAATATATTAATATAATATTATATAATACCGGCCACAACTAACACTCGCTCACTTTAAGCAGCTTTATGCATCCAGGCATGCGTGAGTATCAATATCTTGATCGTCTCCTACAACGTAAATTATCACATAACGGATAATAACAAAAATAACATATAGTAATAGATCAGAAACTACAACAAAATAATACGATTAAATCTAACTTTTACACAAAAATTTCTCAAAGTCCGATCGAACATTTCATCTATTACATGTAAACTACAACAAAATAATACGATAATCGATACATCAGAACAATACGATTAAGCCTAATTTTATACAAAATTTCCTCAAAGGTCGATCAAACATTCATCTATCACCTATAAACTACAACAAAACAATACAATAATCGATATATCAGAACAATATGATTAAACATAAAATTTACACAAAAATTCTTCAAAGCCCGATCGAACATTCAACTACAATATAGACTTAAACAGAAGAGAAATTACAACAAAACACTATAATAATCGAGATATTAAATCAATACGATTAAACCTAACCTTTACACAAAGATTCCTCAAAGTCCGACCGAACATTCATCTATAATATAGACTTGAAATTGATGAAACTATTATAGACTCGCACCAAGTAACCCTGAATAATTCATAGTTGATAATGTAGAATTCCCCTAGTACATAATATTCTAAGTAATTTGGATCTACAAGTATCCAAGTTAAAAGTACTAACATTACAAATCCTGTAGCATCTCACCAAAGTAACCACGATGAAAGAAATGCAATAAATGAAATTTAATTTCACCTTATAATTAAGTAGCAAACATCACAATAAAACTTCATGCAAGTCTTGCACAGAAATCATAGTTATCACAATTCCAAAATTGAATACCTAAATATTAAAATTAAAACTAAACTCTTAAGAGAACTACGCAGCCAATGATCCTGAGATGACGGGAAGATAGATGTATCCTTCGAATCCAAGCTTGGTGCGGTGCCAGTGCTTGCGCTTGGCATTGTAGCGGATGGTGTTGTTAGTGCGCATGCGGATTCAGTGAGAAAAAGGCATGTTTTGCGCGAAAGAGAAATAATAGCGAGATTAGAAAAACATACCTCGAGGGTTTCTTTGATTTTGGTGTTTCTCTTTCTATATATATAAAGAGTCCTAAACCTAAAAAAACTGAAAGTCATGAAATTTTATCAAAAATATTTTTTTAATAAGACTTCAAAATTAACTAAACTTGGTGTATAAATATTGTTCCTTATTTGATATACATAGTAGTCTAATATACTTCAAGTAAAGAAGAAAGATACCGTAATACTACAAATTAGGGCCATCTCCATACCGTCTCCTACATGAATTAGTTTTTATTCCATATAAATTTTGATGTAGTACTTTTAATATTGAGATAATAATTAAATAATATTAATTTGAGAAAAAAAGTAAATGACAGTTTTGTCTAAAGCATAGCCTTTTAATGAAGAGTAAAAAGTTCAAATCACATTATAAGGTGCTTCACACTTTTAATATAATACTAGTTTAGTGTACGTGCGTTGCACGTGTGTATCACAACAATATAAAAAATTGCATACAAAAGACAATAGAGTATATAATATTGCAGTAGATGACTTACCTGTTGGATTCATATTACATTAGCTGGCAAAGCTGGTTCAGAACCAGAAGCTTAATCCAACAGATAAGTCATCTGCTGCAACAAATGAGTTATATGATGCAACAGATGAGTTATCTGTTGCAGAATATGACTTACCTGTTGGATTCATGTTCAGAACCAGTAGCTTGATCCAACAGATAGGTCATCTGTTGCAACATATAACTCATCTGTTGCAACAAGTAACTCATCTGTTGCAGCAAATGACTTATCTGTTGGATTAAGCTTCTGGTTCTGAACATGTATCCAACATGTGAGTCATTTGTTATAACAGATGAATTACTTGTTGGGACAATGATATAATTTTATTGTTGTATATAGATACTCAACTTTACTATACTATTATTGATTTTTTTAACAAAACTCTTTAGGTATCATTTATGGAGGAATCAATAACAATATGGGTTGATTGTCATGGTGAATGGATCGAAAAGAACAATCGATTTATTTGGCGTTGGAAGGATGGTGACTTGTTAGAAACGATAGCGATGACAGTCCAAAAAGATATTTTGTATGATGATTTTGTTAACTTAATCATCAGTTGTTGTGAATTAAATTGCCAACCGAAAGATCTTGTCATCAGTTACATACACAGCTCTTTTGAAAATCAGAGGGTCTTGCCTTTTAAGATAAGAGATCAAGTTCGTTTGCGTGCTTATTTGAGTGATGCAGCTAGGCCCATTTTAAGGGTATACGTAATTGAAAAGCCGATAGAGAACCCCAATTTAGCTCAAAACCAACAAGATATGTTAAATGATGAGTTGGAGGATAGGGTAGATATGAATATTCCAGATAATGGAAGTGGGGCAGAATTGGATGGTCCAAGCTGTGGGGATGACCAAACTCCTACACCTAATGTTGGGAGCAATACAGTGGGAAATTCTCAATCAACACAGTCTATCCATGTGCAAGAGGATGAAACAGTTTTTTATAAGGGAATGACATTCAAGAACAAGCAAGAACTAGCAACTTCGTTGAAAATTGCTTGCTTGAAAAAAGATTTTAGACTCAAGAAGGTGATTAATTCACGTAATGTGTATTGTTTTAGATGTGTATATCAGGAGTGCAAGTGGTGGATTAGGGCTGTGAAGCTTTTAAGTTCTGATAGATTCTGTATTACAACCTATGTAAAGTATCACACGTGTGGTTCTGAGCATATCACGAGTCATAATCCGTACGCCACAACAAAAGTCATCGGTGAAATTTTCAAAAATAGGTTCCCCGAAGGTAAAGGCCCATCTACACAAGACATGAAACATCAAATTCGTACAGAATTGGGTGTTAAGGTGAGTTATTGGAAGATTTGGAAGGGCATGGAGATTGCAAAGTCTTTGATTAGGGGAACACATGAGCACGGGTATGCAGTGCTTGATGCTTACCGTTATATGCTTCAGTCCGCAAATCCAGGAAGTAAGACAATATTGAAAGTTGATGAAAATGGAAAGTTTAAGTACTTTTTTGTATCCTATGGAGCTTGGATACGTGGTTTTGAGCAAATGAGAAAAGTCATAGCCGTTGACGGGACATTCTTGAGGAGCAAGTATGAAGGATTTTTATTGTCAGCTGTGGCACAAGATGCGGAGAATCATATTTTTCCGCTTGCTTTTTGTGTAGTTGACAAGGAGTGCGATGCCTCATACTGATATTTTTTTGAACAAATGAGAAGCTATCTAGATGATACTGCTGATTTGTGCATAATTTCTGATAGGCATCCAAGTATCAAGAAGATGGTTTCAATTGTCTACCCTACAACTCATTATGGTTGTTGCATAAGGCACCTTGGGGAGAATATTCGAAATAACTTTCACAATACGAAGGTCGTATCTCATTTTTATAAAGCAGCAAAAGCGTACAAAATTGATGAGTTCAATAACCATTTCAATCAAATAAGAGACATGGTACCCGGAGCAGCCGAACATCTTGAACGTGTTGAATTCCACAGGTGGAGTAGAGCATTCTATCCGGGAAATAGGTATAATATTATAAATTGAGTGATTTATTTGAGTTTATTATCAATTATATCTTACTGGGTGATTATTTATTTGTATAGGTATAACATTATGACGACAAACATTGCTGAGTCGGTGAATGCAATGTTCGACGTTGAAAGAGAATTTCCCATTGTCGCTCTATTTAATGAAATAAAGAGGATATTTGCACAAAAATTTCACGAGAGGCGTACGGAGTTCATCAACTCACCAACCATCTTTGTCCCTGAAATGGAAAAGAAAATAACAGAGTACGTCAACTTGGGAAACAAGTTATTGGCTCATCAAACTGCCAACTACAAGTTCAGTGTCACCAGTCATGGTGAAGTTGTTACGGTCGATTTGCAAGCAAGATCTTGTACATGTAGAGTATTTGACATGGATAAAATACCTTGTCCACATGCTATGGCAGCGCTTCGAGTCCAATATGGTGAAGATTTTGGTAGGCGGATTTATGAGTACTCATCCTCATATTATACGGTGGAGAGATACATCATTGTATACTGTGAGGAAATTCATCCTGTGCCTTCTGAAGAATATTGGAATGTTCCTTTGGAGATTTTAGAGAGAGAAATATCTCTTCCACATATTGACCCAAGCAAACCGGGAAGAAGGCGAAAAAAGAGGAGGCATGGAGTCGGAGAATCATTTCCAACAAGAAAAAATAAGTGCTCTATATGTAAGACAGTTGGCCACAAAAGAACTACATGCCCAGATCGAAATGCTCCATAATTGTTAATGTTGCACTCATTTTCTCCATTCTTGTAATAGTAATAGTATTGTTATTCTGAACTTTTAGTACATTTTTATGATATTTCAATCGGTGATGTTTGTGAACTTAACTGATTTATATATTGCAAAAGATGGTGAAATCTGTTGTGAATAATTAAATATGTTACTACAAATATTGGAAATAATCAAACAGATTTAGCACATATTGCACCAGATGAATGATATATTGCAGCAGATGACTCATCTGTTGGAAATGATCAAACAAATATAGACATATGTTGCAGCAGATGAGACACCTGTTGCAACAGATGACTCATCTTTTGGAAATCATCCACCAGATATAGACATATGTTGCAACAGATGAATCATCTGTTGGAAATCATCCAACAGATATTGACATATGTTGCAGCAGATGAGTCATCTGTTGCAACATATGAATTATTTGTTGGAAATCATCCAATAGATATAGACATATGTTGCAGCAGATGATTCATCTGTTGCAACAGATGACTCATCTGTTGCAACAGATGACTCATCTGTTGGAAATCATCCAACAGATGAGACATATGTTGCAACAGATATCATTCAATAGATATAGACATATGTTGCAGCAGATGATTCATCTGTTGCAACAGATGACTCATCTGTTGGAAATCATCCAACAGATATAGACATATGTTGCAACAGATGATTTATCTGTTGCAACAGATGACTCATCTGTTGGAAATCATCCACCAGATATAGACATTTGTTGCAACAGATGAATCATCTGTTGGAAATCATCCAACAGATATTGACATCTGTTGCAACAGATGAATCATCTGTTGGAAATCATCCAACAGATATTGACATCTGTTGCAACAGATGAACCATCTACACTTAGATGAACCATTAAATAACTTAGTTTATTACTAATCATGAGTTAATTAATCAATTCACATTAAATAAGTCAATTGATCCATCTATTTAGGATCACTACACTTAGTTGATCATGTAATTATTATGTAATTCATTGAGATTATAATTGAAGTTGTTCATTGAAAGCTAATTATGATTAAATAACTTAGTTTATTACTAATCATGAGTTAATTAAGCAATTCACATCAAATAAGTCAATTGATCCCTCTATTTAGGATCACTACACTTAGTTGATCATGTAGTTATTATGTAATTCATTGAGATTGTAATTGAAGCTGTTAATTGAAAGCTAATTATGGTTAAATAACTTAATTTATTACTAATCATGAGTTAATTAAGCAATTCACACCAAATAAATCAATTGATCCCTCTATTTAGGGTCACTACACTTAATTGATCATGTAATTATTATGTAATTCATTGAATTGTAATTGAAGTTGTTCATTGAAAGTTAATTATGATTAAATAACTTAGTTTATTACTAATCATGAGTTAATTAAGCAATTCACATCAAATAAGTCAATTGATCCCTCTATTTAGGATCACTACACTTAGTTGATCATGTAATTATTATGTAATTCATTGAGATTGCAATTGAAGTTGTTAATTGAAAGCTAATTATGGTTAAATAACTTAATTTATTACTAATCATGAGTTAATTAAGCAATTCACACCAAATAAGTCAATTGATCTGCTGCAACAGATGTCTATATCTGTTGGATAAGTTCCAACAGATGATTCTTCTGCTGCAACATATGTCTATATCTGTTGGATGATTTCCAGCAGATGATTAATCTGTTGCAACATATAATTCATCTGTTGCAAAATGTTTAGAGTGTGTTTGATTATTTCCAATAGATGTATCATCTGTTGCAACAGATGAATCATCTGTTGCAACAGATGAATCATCTGTTGCAAAATGTGTAGAGTATGCTTGATTATTTCCAACAGATGATTTATCTGTTGCAACATATGATTCATCTGTTGCAAAATGTGTAGAGTATGTTTGATTATTTTCAACAGATGAGTATATATGTTGGATGATTTTCAATAGATGTGTAATTCATTTTTAGTAATAATCCAATATTTTTTAAATTTAAGGATAAAATAAAATTCATGACATAATAACTGGACATCTATTAAACATACAATATTGTCATCACCAAATATATAATATAACTAATAAAATACTAAAAATAAAAAAGATTTTCTGCAAATTACAGCCCATAATATAATTAAATAAAATACTAAAAATAAAAAATATTGTCTGCAAAATGCAACCCATATCAGGGCTCCAAACTCTTAAAAATCACCTCAGCGGCCCAAACTTCTTGCATTCTTGCAACTGAATTATCATTCATTAGAGTCTTAGGAGTTATCATAGAAGTGCCGGTTATCAGATGCTCAATGAAAGCAAGCGATTATGACCCGCACGCGGCAAATGTCTCATTCTTTGGAAGGTTCTATTTTCGACCTTCAAAAGCCCATCGTTCGTTGAGCAATTTTTCCGGCAAGTGATTCATTAGGCCACTTTGCTTCAACAACTTAGGGAACAACTCCAACAAACCCTCCATGAATATCAGAAATTGAAACTCTTCAAACACTGGTATGTTGCAGTCATAGATATTCATGACTCCCTCACTTATTTAGATCTCAACAGTCACAAAATGCTTCTTCTCCAAATTCATTACTGCTATAATTCTCTTGGCCTCTCCCCAATCCATGGCACCTGGATATGGTCTCTTTCTTCTGACATAGTCAATCATGTCATCATCCCATTCAATCTCAACAAGTAACTCCTCTATTTTTTTTCCACCAGGAGTTGTTGCTTCTTCACTGAGTTTGTTGTACCGACAGAGAAAATTACCATAAAAATTGAGGTCCATTATTCTATCTCCAAGATCATAGAATTGAATGAATTTTAGATGTCTCTCCCGCATCAGAAGAAGAATTTCATCAACATACTGAAATAATAATACAATTTATATAAGTTAGCAACTTATAATACTTGAAAAGTTGCAGCAGATGAGTCATCTGTTCCCATCTGTTGGAACAGATGTCTCATCTGCTACAACAGATGACTCATCTGTTGGATGAAATCAAAACAGTAGGTCACTGCTTTGATTTCATCCAACAGATGGATCATATGTTGCAGCAGATTACCCATCTGTTGCAACATATTTCTCATCAGTTGCAACAGATGGATCATCTAAATAAGCAGTACAAAATCATTAAATAAATAGAAGGTTAGTAAAAGTAACTTACCCAGTCCACATACCAAAACTTCATATCAGTCATGTTCTTGAAGTCTTGTGGACCAAATTTATGCATAAAGTAAATTTCTGGGGCCTTTTTTGAATTCATCAGAGTTTTCAGCTTTGCCTTTCTTGTGGCAGTCACCAACTTGTAGACATTTACCTTCTTCATCTCTCTTTGCTCTCCTATGGCTCTTGGAACTTCCCCAACAGTGCAAGGAAGAGGAGTTGTAATTTTCCTTGATTTAATATCTGAAATTGCCTTGAAAATTGTTTTTTTGTCCTCTTAATCTTAACCTGCAATGGAGTGAATGGCTCTGTAATCTTTCTTGATGGGATGACACCCCTTTTAGATGTCAATTCCTTTACAGCATTAGTTAATCCCTTAAGAGCATCAATCACTCCATTGTATTTTTCCTTGCACTCTTGGCATTTGCATGCAGAACAAGAGCTTGAAGAGGCAACACCACCAAACTGTCTACCCATGTTGTGTGGTAGTTCTGTAGCATGCCTACTAAAAGGGGTATGTCTACCACCAAAGTCAGGGGTATGTCTACCAGTAAAGTTAGGAGTGTGTCCACCACCAAAGTCAGGGAGGTTTCCACCACCAAAATCAGCATCTTCAGTATGACAATAGTCATGGTCATTTCTTGGTTGAAAAATCACAAGAGCATCACCAACACCAACACCATCACCACCACCAACAGTAACAACAACACCATCACCACCACTACCACCACTATCAACACCAACACCAGCAGTATCAACAATAACATCATCAAGAACCAAATCATCCTTCCCAAGTGCTTTTCTTCTGATGGCTGTTGCTCGGCCAATTCTTTTTTTATCCTATCAATTACCTTAGGGTCCGGTAGAGTTTCCACATACCCTAAAGTAACAAGGAATGGCATCTTTAACTCTTGATTAGTCGGGATAAGCCATGGATGCACAATCTAAAATCAACAATTAAATGTATTAAAATAATATTTAACTCATAATTGAATTCTATTGCAACAGATGTTAATGTGTTGCAACAGATGTGAATTTTGAAAAAATAAATTCAAATTAATCTCTATAAAAGTAGACTTACTGCTTCCTCGGGTGGTTTGAAAAGTTCAAGAACTTTTGCTCTTTTATCGTTCTTGACCGACAACCATATCAGAATTCTAGGACTAGAAACCTCTTCTTGATAGTCCTTCACTTGTTGTCGGAGATAAGGAATGGATTCAAATGCCCAAGCCTGTAAAAATTATGCTAAAAATTAAAAATATTATTTAATAAAAAAAATTAAAACACAAAATAAAATATTTACCATGAAAGCCCATGGAATGCCATATAAGTTGACTGTCTTTGGCGTTAATGGAGTCAACAACTATTTGACAGTCATTATGAAGCTTTCACGACCCCAAGGATAGTTATTGAATGCCTCCAGATCTTCCGAGAGCTTTATTAAACCAAGTGGTATAGTGTTGTTAACGTCTCTCGCCCAAAGAATATTATGTACAAACCAAACCAAGAACAATGATTGCTTGTGCTTCTTTGAAAGCCTTTTACCTTCTAACTCTTGAAGTAAATTTACATTTTTGAAGCTTGAACCAACAAGGGACACCAAGTCATCACCATCAGTTGACTTTCCCTTTTGAATTTTCTTGACAGTCTTGGTTGCTGACTTAGATCCTTTTTTTGTTGTTGTCTTTTGTGTGCGGAGTATTTTTTTTTCCGTAACAACAGGAATAGGTTGAGAAGGAGGATGACAATTTAGTCCAGTAACTATGGCAAACTCTTCAACCCAAAACAAAGTGGCATGCCACAGTAGTTGATCCAGACTTCATCCATTTTATCATTGTTCTCATACCTAAATCTACGTTTGAGAAGACCATACACCATGGTCATTTGAAAACGAGCATTATTATCCTCTGGCAAATCAAGATATTGCCCAAAGCAGCTGTTTCTGAAATAATCATCCAATTTTTGTTCTTGAAGTATTTTTCTGAAGGTGTCAAAAGATTTTCCCATGGCTGACTTTATCACACAATCACCAGTTAAATTTGTGACACCATCACACTGCATTCTCACAGAAAAATTATCAATGCAGAATGTTTTGACACACTCTTCAGTGGAAGGACTGTTAGGATCAAGGTGTTCCTCTTCCTCATCTTCACTTTCATTATCTCCTCCTTTTCCTCCTTCCTCTGATTCTACTTCGTTATCTTCTCCATCCCTCTCTCTATCTACACCTTCCTCTACTGAGTTTTTATCTTCATCACTTTCTCCTTCATCTTCCTTACTTCCTCCACTTCCTTCATCTTCCTCACTTTCCTCATCTCCCTATTCATCTTTACTTAAATCTCCAGATTCTTCACTTTTTTCTATTTTATTCTCTTTTTCCTTCTCTTTTTCTATATTTAAAGCTGATTGAGAAGAGACTTCTTCTTCTAATTGAGATACTGCTTGTATAGCAAGCTCTTTTAGTGGTGAATGTATCCTAGCTATTTTTCTTCTTCCTTTCTTTGGAGTTGATTCACTTCCTTTCCTTTTAGTGGGAGCCATTTATCTACAAACAAGAGTAAAATAAAGGTCAATGATTGATTTGTGCATCATTAAAAAAAACGATAACAATGAATTTAAAATGTACAAATAATTGATCCAACAGATGGGTCATCTGTTGGAACAGATGACCCATCTGTTGGATGAAATTAAAGCAGTAGCTACTGCTTTGATTTCATCCAACATATGACTCATCTGTTGGAACAGATGAGTCATCTGTTGCAACATATGACTCATATGTTCCAACAGATAGGTCATCGGTTGGAAACATAATAAGAGTAAACCAACAGATGGTATAGTTATTTCCAACATATGCTTAATATGTTGCAACAGATGAAGCATTTGTTGCAACATATTATACATCTGTTATGGTATTAACAAAAATTTTACCACATAATATACCAAGAACATCAATATAAATCAACATTTATCACTTGAATAACAATTTTGAAGAGCAACACCATACAAGAACAACAACACCAACATTTACCAATAAAACAACATCAATAACACCAACAAAATTCAATAAAATCAACAAAACAACAACAACACCAACATTTACCATCTGTTGGTTTACTCTTATTATGTTTCTAACAAATGACCCATCTGTTGGAACAGATGACCCATCTGTTGGAACAGATGACCCATCTGTTGGAACAGATGACCCATCTGTTGGAACAGATGACCCATCTGTTGGAACAGATGACCCATCTGTTGGAACAGATGACCCATCTGTTGGATGACCCAAACAGATAACCCATCTGTTGGATGAAATTAAAGCAGTAGCTACTGCTTTGATTTCATCCAACATATGACTCATCTGTTCCAACAGATGAGTCATCTGTTGGAAACATAATAAGAGTAAACCAACAGATGGTATAGTTATTTCCAACATATGCTTAATATGTTGCAACAGATGAAGCATTTCTTGCAACATATTATACATCTGTTATGGTATTAACAAAAATTTTACCACATAATACACCAAGAACATCAACATAAATCAACATTTATCACTTGAATAACAATTTTGAAGAGCAACACCATACAAGAACAACAACACCAACATTTACCAATAAAACAATATCAATAACACCAACAAAATTCAATAAAATCAACAAAACAACAACAACACCAACACCAACATTTACCAAT
Source organism: Jaltomata sinuosa (assembly GCA_003996215.1). Lineage (NCBI taxonomy): Eukaryota > Viridiplantae > Streptophyta > Magnoliopsida > Solanales > Solanaceae > Jaltomata > Jaltomata sinuosa. The sequence goes on from QJPP01003781.1 coordinate 28,173, forward strand.
ACAACAACACCAATAACACCAACATAATGTTCAAGAACAAGAACAACAACAACATTAACCCTAACTTTGAGGAGAATACTCAGTTCAAATCTTCTTCTTCTTAACTCAGTTCAAGTCTTCTTCTTCTTAACTTAGTTCAAGTCTTCTTCTTCTTCTTAACTCAGTTCAAGTCTTCTTCTTTTACATTAACCAAAAATATTATTTTCAAAAAGCCTAACTTTTTGAGATGCAAAACCCTTCTACAACTGTAGCAACAGATTCCAACAACAACAATAACAAAAATTTCACTTCCATTAAAAATAATAACACAAGACAAGAACAACAAGAAGACACAACAAGAACAACTCAAGACACATTAAAAATTCAAATCTTAACAACTATTTGCTCAAACATATCAACTAATCTGTTGCAATAGATTACTTGCAAAAATCAAAATTTCACTACTTTCACAACAATGTTCAAGAACAAGAATAACAACAACAATAAAAATTCATATTTCACTGAAGATACACACACTATTTACAAATATAGAATCATATCAAGTGTAAACAAATACCACAAATTAGGGTTTCTTTCATTTTTAAGCATAAAACAACAAAATCATCAACCCATAGTTTCAGTTTCAGTTTCAGTTCTTCTTCTTTTTCTTCTTTAATCAAAACCTCAACTTTTTAAAAATCCTAACTTTTCAACTTTTTGAACCAAATAAAAGAGAAGACTTTACCTGAAAAGAGATAGAAAGAGCAAAGGGAGATCGATTCCCCTGTTTCGTCGGGAAAAGAACAAAGAAGAAGAAGAAGAGAGCAAAATCGTCCTTAACAGTTGAGAGCCTTTGGGGAGATGAGATTTTTTAAAATTTGAAACCAATTTGATCGGTTAAGGGAGAGGAAAAGAAAGAGAATTGGAGGGAGTTGAGTTGGGTCTTTTTGTAGTTTTAAAAAGATTAAAAAGTTTTAAAAATATTAATTGAGTCCCCAATTAACTTAACTAATTTTTTAAGTGTTTTTGACCATTAGGCTTGGTCAATGTCACCAAAATTAATTTTGAGACTTGAGAGTCACCTTCCATTCAATTTTCTCAAGAAACTTATTTATCCTTTCTTTCTCATTATTTGGTTCTTTTCCCCTTTTCTATTATTGTAATCAGGAAGGCAATGAAGAGGTGTAACAGTGAGGTAACGAAGAGTCATATTATTCATTGAACTTAAAAAATTGGTCTCTTATTGAGCTGAAGTTAGTGCCAATCAGTATCCATAATCCTTGAATCATGAGTGTTAGTTCATTCTCATCTTTTTCCTACTCATAAAGCTTCATTTCCTCTATTTGGGCTGCACATTCTATCTTTTAAAGTTATTCTAATGTGGTACAATGATTTCAAGTTGTCACTGGAAGATGATAGACTGCACTAAGCTGAAACAACAAGAATTTATTTAAAGAGATGGAGGGGATACTTAATTTACATTGCTTTTGCATAATGAATATCTAATTATCATCATTACATCAGATTCATGAAGATTTTGATATTGCCAACAACTTCGAAGTTAAAAATCCTTGCTTGGATGAGCGTGAATTGAACTTGTTAGCTTCTCCGAAGCCTCCTCGTATACCCCTGCCACATTTTAAACATTGAAGTTTTGGAGGGAAAAAGGCATTTTGCTGGTCTGCCTTTCCGTATATAGAAACTTCACTTTTGCAACATCAGCAGAATCTGCCTTCCCAGAATGCAAAGAAATTATGGTCAATTAACTTGAGCTACTCAAGTATAAGCAACTTTCTTGTATAGAGTGGGGAACAAAAGTATACTATAGTATCGTAAATATGCTTCTACTTATTGCCTTAAGATTTACATAAGATTAGATCTTGAGCCTAAAAGGATTATAAAAATGTGACTTTTGTTCATGAAGCTGGCAAGATTTTGCTGTTATATAATCGCGTGGCAACCTTGATTTCTCTTTGGTTTCACGTCTTTTTGGAAATTAGTATTAGCATGTTGATCAGTCTAATCCATTCTTGTTCAGGGACAGGTGCTAGAATCCCCATCAGGAAAAAGTTCATTTTGGAGTATAATCCTAGGCTTCCAAACATCTGCATATAATTGACGCATTGTAGACATATGTTATCCACTGTATCGAGGAGCTGAGGATCATACACTATTGTTCCCACTAGCTAAATTTCATCATATTAAGCAAGGATCATACTATCCCAGTATTAGTCTATTAACTATACTTGGTCATTTATGAGAAAGATGAAACAGAAAGGATTGAAATCGAAAGAAGAATATGGTACTTTTAAACAAAATATTCTAGCAATTGTCTCTCATTTACCATAAGGAGTAGTGTACGTAATCATTCAGAGAATGAAAGAAAACACGAAATTGGCGTTGCCTAGGTAGATTGTGTCAATAGCATTGTGGATTTGGCCGCCCTCGCTATGATAATGATGTTAACAGCATAAACATTAGTTGAACCAGCATTGGCGAATAGATGGTGATAACTGATAAGAACAGACTCTTTCAAGTTGAAGAAAATGAACATGCTCTTAGATTTTTGTTGCATATAGGCCTGCAATTTTCAAAAGAGAGACCGATTTATTTATGTGTTTTGTCCCGAGGAAAGATTAATACTCCATGGTCTTGGTAGCCCTCCACAAAGGACACATCTATTGACTTATGTAGTGTTTGGGTAAAATAAAAAAGTGCTTTTAAGCACTTGTTTCAAGCCAAAAAGATGAAAATAAGTCAAAAGTCATAAGTTAGAATACTAACTTATGACTTTTGGCTTATAGCCAAAAGCTATTAGCCCATCCAAACAGACTCTAGTTTTAGCTGGCTAGTTCCAAATTCAACTATGACTCTCTTTGGTCTGATCTACCATTGTTATTATATTAGTAGTCAAATTAGTAATAGTGGTTAAATCATGGTTCATGTGCTTTAAATAGTTTTATGTCAGAGCATACCTATATTGAATTCAAAATTCCCTTCTTAACTAGGAAGTTTTTTCTACATGAAATGTTTTAATTCATCAAAATATAATTAATTTAGATGAAGGGAGTGAAGCATGGTTTTTGTTTTTATTACACAAGTGAATGTGAATCGAAGCATTTTCTAATACTTATATCCCTCTTAATAAATCGGAGAGACTGGAGAGCTATATATATATAGTATTTGAAGGAATTAACTAAAATTTGAAATGATAATTGTCTTTAAATATGAAGGAAAACAATTGGTATATTCTTTCTAAACAAGAGGAGATTGACGAAGGAAGTATGTGATTTCTTCTCCTAGAGTCAATTAACTTGTTATTTACTTATGGTAATGTGGTGACTAGGGGTGGCAAAACTAACCCAAATCCATATGACCCGCTTAACCCGCCCAAGGTTTAATGGGTTTGGGCTAGAGTGATTTTGATGATGGGTTGATTTGGGCTAGCCCAAGTTGACCCATCATAAATTAACAGCCCAAATAGAACCATTAAGATGATCCAACTTGACCCATGAAAATGTTTAATTTTAGCTTTTAAGATTTAACTTTATATTAAGATTTTTACATATGAATAGTTATTTAAATTTTTTCACTATCATAAATTGACATAAATATTGATTACTATAATTATTATTATTGGTAAAATTAATGGTATCAAATTTTTTATCAATTTCTTATACTTGCCTTTCAATTTGCTAGTAATAGCTACTTTACTTTATAATACAATGGATCTAGATTGCAAAACAACCTGTATGATTAAGAAAAAATGTTACAGCCGTAGTAAATTATAATTTAATTTTAGTTCTATAACAAACATATTATAATTTGGCAAAGATCACAAATAACTGAACGATTATTTCATCGGGTGCTTTTATATATCTAAAAGTAAATTATAATTTAATTATTTCTTATCGGGTTATCGGTTAACTCATTAAGAATATTGAATAAATTTTTACCAAATTGTTAACCCATTGTCACATATCTCATTAAATATTAGTCATATATATGTGTTTAAAAGTTATAAAAATAATGGGTCAAGTTGGGTAGGTTGGGCTATGACCCATTGTTTAGCCCATATCAACTTTGGGCAGGGTTGGGTAATGACCCATTTATAGCTTCTGCCCATCTTGATCCGCCCAAATTCAGCCCAAACAGCCCATTTGCCACCCCTAGTGGTGACATAACAAAATGTCTTCAAGAAATTGAAGTGTTGATTGGGGGTAAAGATATGACACCTGGGCTAACTCAACCCCAAAAGATAGCTCATGAAGGAAGGATTGCCCAAGAGCAGACTGTCAGTCCATTCCCCAATCAATGTGGGACTTTTATCCACTCTAACAACGTCAATTGAATGTGTGTCGCTTAAAATAAGATCAACTGTCCTGACTTGTGGTACTGGTCCTAATTCCATTCCTAGAGAGGACTCCAATATTATTATTCTCCTCTTTACCTCAAGGCTCTTTATTTCCCATCAATGATGAGAAAAAAGAAGATGAGAGAGTTTGATGGATGGAAAGTAAAAGTTGATTGAACAACTGACCCCTTTAATTTTATTCATTCACTCTGTTTCACAAAAAAAAGCTGTGATCTTTACTTGTATTTCTCTCTTGCTGTTGGTCTACCAGTTTCTGGTCATTATAGGAGTAATAAGCACAGGTATAGGTTGAATGAGAGCTGTACTATCCTTAATTCACTGAGCTCTAGCCATGTTGTGTGATTTCAGAAGAAACGATCACCGAGTTTGAAGCTTTAATGGAGCAAGGTAATAAATACACTACTCCCTCTTGATGTCTCTCCTTCAACACTGTTAATTTACTGTTTCCTGACCCCTTTCAATTTGAGCAGTTGATCGTTAGTCCATAAGGATCGGACACCCATATATAACAAGCCCAACTGATTAAAGTGAAAGAAACTAATAGACATATCAAAAAAGAAGAAGTTAAAAGAAACTAACAAAGCCTCATAATCCCAAAAACCTTTCTGAATGCTCACTCATTGGATAAGACAAACTTTCTTTAAAAATAGAGGAAAATTACAATTCTTATATCTTATTTGTGAAAGCAGTGACTTCTCTTTGAGAATTGATGTTCTGAGAGCATTCGGTGAAGTTTCTTGCATTTGGGACTAGACGATTCTGGAATATTGCATTGTGCGGAGTAATAGTAGCTATATAAGTCTCTAGAAAATATATAACATCCAAGTAGAACACTAAAAAATGAGTACAATAGATGTTTTACATTGGGATTGTTTGTGATCGTAAATTGTAATCAACTGAAGCATGGTTGTCCAGGCAAAGAGCGGTAGATGATATGAAAATAGCTTAGTACCGCTGACCACTTTATTTCTTGACATCATTGTATGGGCTGCTATCTAAGATTCATGTCATTGTGTGTGACTATTCTTAGTTCAGCTAAAACTTTGAAGTGAATGATAGAATCAGTTGAAATTGGATTGGTCACTCATTTCAAGTTTGGATTAATTATGCCACTGTGTTATAAATTGTAATGGATGGTTCATAAAATGATCTTTTCCCTTACTTTGATATACATCAAGGCTGTCCGAGGGACAGATATGTGCTCGTTTCCTAACAGCAAGAGAGGGAAATGTTGAAAGGCCCATAAAATGGTCAAAACTTATTCTTTTAGACTTTTGAAATTTTGCCTTCCGTGTATGGGATTAAATGATACTTTTTTTCTCTCCAAATGTTTCAGTTGGTTGATTCTTTGACGTGTAGGGTCCTAAATGAGATAGATGATATTTTAGCGGTGAGTATTATGGAATCTTGTTATTGCTGTTAAGCAATCAGTTTTAGCGGGTTCTCTCTCTATCAAGTGTAGTGTTTACTTTATATAGGAGCTTAGAGCCTAACACTGTGCTACTAGCTTGGCTGTTATAATGTTGTTGGACAAGTTTTTTTGCTTTAAAATTTTTTTAGCAAAACTGAGAAGACTTCAGATGTGGGTTTTATGGTGGTATAGACCAGTAGAAATTTTTACAGAATATTGCTTCCTGTTCTCAAAGGAAATTGTGCTTCCTGAATCCTTCTTAGGAGTGTGCACACACAGATACTTTCACTACAACTGGTTGTATTTGTACTATTTTATCCTATTATATTTTAACTATAGTGAAACTTGAAATAACATGTACTACTATCTAATTGAATCTATTGTTTATTCGTTTGTAATTGTTGTCTCAGAAACCTCTATTGTGTAACGGACCTGACATTCGTATTAGTTCAGAATCATGAATTGCTGGCACTCTCAACTAATAGGAATGACAGGTTATACAAGAGAGGTAATGTTGTAACACACATTATCGCTATCTTTTGCTATTGATGCTCCTATATGGACTACAGAACTATTTGAGAACTCCATTTTCCTCTTTTTATGGGTCTTTAGTATTCGCCTTCGCTGCCTTATTGGCTGCATGTTTCTCTTTTTCTTTCTGGGGGGAGGTGGGTTGGGAAAGCGGGGTGGATATTATTTCTAGACCAGTAAGTTCGAAATGTGTTTGGAAGACTTAATTGTCCCTTGTCTATAGCATAAAAAGTGCCAGGGATTGGAGGACGAAATACCGATTGGACATGATATTTTATTCAATATAGTATTCGTTTGCAAAGCCTGTAGCTACCCGAAAAAATTGCAACAAGTATTCATAATTGTCTAAAAAAATATATCAAGTAATCCCTCACCTCGTGTATGAACCTCCACATTGAATTTCGTTGGAACTGCGAAAGCAACTAGTATACTCAATATAATTGAACACAACAGTGATTTATTGCTATAATCAAAGAAAAAACAAAGAACGAGCAAAGCATAGCAGAGTGGTGAAGATGAGAAACAGTTTGCAGTGTGGAAGAAGAAAAGTGTAGCATCAGCAAAGAGTGAAGAGTACAGAAGAAAAGGAGGAAAATATAGTAGTAGAAGTAGTAGTTTGTCCATAAAAAAATATGGTTGGAAAGTGATTCTTATGGGATATGGTTTGGACTATTTATTGGATTTTTCATAGCATATTTCATGATTTCTTCTCGAAATCCAAATTGGCTTTGTCGGATCGCTGAAGATTTAGAAAACATAATCATTATGAGAAGGCGAAAGAAATAACAAGGTCATAGGCATTACAGAAGAAGAAATAATGGTGTCTAGACAAGTTCCCCGTTGCACAAAATGTTATGTCAAAACCGTCAGGTATCTATTCATATTGAGCTATATACTGATTCTTTTTTAGTTTGTCATAGTTTGTATTATATATCTTTATTTGAATATTTCTTGTTTTATTAGCTTGCATAGAAAAGAAGAAAAGTGTTAGTGTTATCTTAGTGGAAATTGTGTTTCCATTACTTCATTTCTAAAAAAATATGTGAGAATATTAATGACACGAAGGAAATGGACAAAGAGTATGTTCTGTTGAAATACCATAAGAATATTGTGTAGAAGATGTTTGCAACAACAAATGACACAAGAGTACTGAACCATATCTTCTTGGTGTTGTGGAGGTTGCACTCCTTTTTTTTTTTTTTTAAGATAAAAGAGAGTAAATTCTAGTTACTACAATTTCAGTATGTTATTCTAATGTTTATTTTGTATTAATCTATTTTATATAAGTTTTAAATATTTACCACAAAGTATTACACTAATTTTTATTTTCTTTCAAGTGATAAAAAAGAAAACGAAAGAAAAGTATATTCCTTTTAGCATCACTTGGAAATAATTATATGGGCACAAAGACAGGAGAGAAGGGAGAATAGCATAAGATGTATATGAGGCAAATCTTGTGAAAATGAGATGAGAAAGAATTTGCATTATGGAGAGGGTTCTTTTTGTCTTTGGAATACAACCAAAGAATTAAGTTGTTCTTGTGGGTATTTGTAAGACGTATTTCCAGTCCGAATAAACAAAGCATAAAATTTTGATGCATGCACTAGAGAATAGAGTTCTGAGACACTGTTATGCTGATTGTGAAGTGTAAAATATTGCCTCCGTTTGAGAAAATGACAGGCTATTTACCTGCATATAGAGTCAATGTGAAGTATTTTACGAGAAACATTTTCCAATGTTATTTGTGATGTTAAAAGTTACAGCGTTGAGTTTCTAATTTGTAGAAAGCCCTTGTTTTGTTTGACCCTTGGAATGACAACAGTTTCATTTTTAAGAAAGGAAAAAGAAACCAGACAATGGAATGACAGAAAAAAATATTTCACTTTCTGCTATTACATCGTTAAAAGAAGACGTGAAGGGAATTAGCGCATAATCAAAGGTGATCAGAAAAAGAAATAAGTTCAGTTAAAAATATTTTACTTTCTGCTGTTATAACATCGTTAAAAGAAGACGTGAAGGGAATTAGCGCATAATCAAAAGTGATCAGAAAAAGAAATAAGTTTAGTTAAGCAATGGCTAACATCAAAGTGAAAGTATTACCTTATTGTAGCTTTCATTTAATTTTATGCTTTCATGGAAAGACGTGTCCGTATTGACTTAAAATGTCCCTTTCTTCATTAAGTGTGATGCACAAATACGACAATAATTGAGTCCAGACTTGTGCATTGATGACTTGAGCTATATGTTCTGTTCATTTAGCAACTAATGACTAAAACCAACGTGAAACATCAACTTGAAAAGATTTATGTTTCCATGGAAAGACTAATTGTGCATTAACTTGAGTTAAACATTTGAATTATCTAATTCGTATTGCAGTAGTATAATTGGATCAATATTGTTACCTAAATGATGCAATTAATCAGTATATTTGCTAGAAGTTGTGGCTTAATCCTTTCTTATCTTATTTCTATAAACCAATCCCGTTATAGTCGCTTCTAGTCCATTTTTTCTTAAAAAAGAGAAAAAAAATTATATTTTAACAATTAAGAAAATTACTGCATATGAAGTGTTTTAAAAAAGACATGTCATGAATTCATTGTTTTGCTATAAATTTAGAGGTGCAGATGAGCTTTTCTTTTTCAAAATAAAAGTATTATTTTGTTGTAGCTTTTATTTACGTTTCCATGGGAAAACTTGGGTATTGACTTCGAATACCTCATTCATTTGGAAATGCTTTCTTCTCTTTCTCCACTAAAAATGATGAATTAAATGTAAAAATGTGACGTAGCAAGTCCCCAAATCCACAACGATCAAAGTAGGGAATATAGTCATTAAGAAAAAACATCAATTTTAAAAGGTTCATCCTTTGTAATCGAGAAGTCGACCAAATTTGTGTAAGTATCACATAAAGTCATTAAGAAAAATGATGATCGTGGACATAATATTGTTTCTATGATACTTATGCAAAGTTGAGTTACCTTTTGGTTAAAAAAAATTCTTCAATGACTTTATGTGACATTGAGACTGAGGTAAGTGACTGAAAAATATTTTCTATGGAAAAGACTTCCGCCAGACCCTTAATTACGTCTTGATTAAACGAAAAGACACCGCCACTTGGGTGGGTGATTGGTGTTACTATTAGTATCCTGTGTTTATAATAAGAAAATCAGTAACACAATTTGCTTATGTGTCATATATACAAATTAATTTCTATGAGGATATAACGAAAAACTATTCTGTAAAAGCGACACTTCAGTTTACAGAACTTCAACGAATTCTAATGGTGGAAGAAATCACACGACACTTACTTTGTTTTGAAAATAATGCCGAAATGAGGGGAGAAAATTTTCAAAGTTCAGTGTTTTCAATGTCTAAAATATGAGGCAGGACCTTCAATTTTATAGACAATGAAAGAGTGAGATGGAGAGGTGCAATCTAAAAGGTGCCTTTTTGGTGCAACCCAAAAATGCCTATCTCATTTCTCGTTCATATCTTAAAAACCTCAGCAGTTACGTCCATAATAAGAGAAGACATGAAGTGACCATTCCAAGTAGGGTATATGTTCTGTTCAACAATTATTGACTAGAGTCAAGTGAGATGACAGCTTGAAAAGATTTGTCCATTGTTAGCTTTCACTGAAATTTTCATGGAAAGACTTGTGTTAAACGAGTTGAAGTATTTGCTTTTGTTATTAACATGTTTGAGAAGATCACGCAAGATTTGACTCGTTTTAACATCCACCAGTGCTGTATATATCTCTCATGAATTTTGATTTGGGAATAACACACAACACAACTTTCTTTCTTCATTACCAACTTTTTTTTTAATCATCTTTATTGCAAAATGGGCTATGGGCACCTCTTGTTTCTACTAGCATCTTTCTTTCCCTGTCAACTTGTTTTTGCCTCATTGTCATGCCCCAGAGACCAAAGTCTTGCCCTTGTAGAATTCAACCTTTAATTTGTGACGAGCAGTCTTATCCAAAAATGAGTTCATGGAACATGAGAAGAGATTGCTGCTTATGGGATGGAGTGATATGCGATGAGATGACTGGTCATGTCATTGAGCTTGACCTCAGCTGCAGCAATCTTGCTGGGACAATTTATTCCAACAGCAGCCTATTCCAACTCTCTCATCTTCAAAGGCTCAACCTTTCTTATAATAACTTCGTCGGTTCTCAGATCTCGCCTAAATTTTGCAGGTTCTTGAGTTTGGCACATCTTGATCTTTCTGGCTCAGATTTTTCAGGTCAAATTCCTTCTGAAATCTCCCATCTCTCCAAGTTACAGTCTCTTTTTTTATCGAACACCAATGTGCTCAGACTCGCAGCTCATGATTTCAAGATGCTCCTTCAGAATTTGACCCATTTAAGAGAGCTTGAGCTTAGTGACGTAAACATATCTTCCACCATTCCTCTGAATTTCTCTTCTCATTTAACAACTCTGAGGCTGAGATATACAGGATTGTATGGGATAATACCTGAGGGTATCTTTAACCCGCCGAAATTGGAACGTCTTTCCTTATGGAGCAATGATCAACTCAATGGTTATTTTCCAAAGACCAAATGGAATAGCAGCGCGTCTCTGATGGAGTTGGATCTCAATGGAGTAAATTTTTCTGGTAATTTCCTGCCTGAATCTCTTGGCTATCTAATTTCATTGCAGAGATTGGAACTTAGTTGGTGTTATCTCTCGGGGCCAATTCCAAAATCTCTTTGTAATCTCACCCGTATAGAGTATATAGACCTTCAGAATAGCCATCTTGAAGGACAAACATTTCCTCTGTTTACAAGTGGTCTGCAAAATCTGAACGAACTTCGGCTATCAAATAACTCTTTGAGTGGAGCAATACCATCCTGGATATTCTCCCTGCCGTTACTGCGTGAACTAGTCTTGAAGGATAACCACTTTTCCGGTCAACTTAAGGATTTCAGTTATAATTCAGTACTAACCTATATTGATATAAGCAAGAATGAGTTGCAAGGATATATTCCCAAATCAATTCAGAATCTTGTGAACCTAATCTGGATTAATTTAGGCCATAACCAGTTGCACGGTCCTCTTCCCAAGTCAATTCAGAACCTTGTGAACATAGTCTGGATTCAGTAAGGACACAACCAGTTTCAAGGTCCTCTTCCCAAGTCACTTAAGAACCTCGTAAATCTAACATCACTTGATCTTTCATATAACAATTTTAGTGGCAATGTAGATGTTAGCATCTTTTCAGACATCAAACAACTTTCCTCTCTGTATCTTTCCTATAACAGTATTTCTCTTACCAATGAGAACAAAGTCAAGTCTACCTTGCCCCAATCACTTGAACACTTATATTTGTCCACTTGTGAAGTAAAAGAACTGGAGTTTTTGAGATCAGCAACACAACTTGATTACTTGGATCTTTCAAATAACAAGATTCAAGGAAGAATTCCTGATTGGGCATGGTCTAATTGGATGCTTTCTGTGTCATATCTTAAACTATCCCACAACATGTTGACAATTATTGACCAGATTCCATCATCTTCCCGACTAAATACTATTGATATACGGTCCAATATTCTTCAAGGGTCACTACCTATTCTGCCGCCCTATTTAGAATATTTGTTCATATCAAATAATAGTCTCAGTGGGGAGATCCCTTCTTTTGTTTGCAATTTGACATCATTAGTAGTTCTAGATTTGGCAAGAAACAATTTGATGGGTGCAATTCCTCAGTGTTTGGGTAACATGATCAACAGCCTCGAGGTTTTGGATATGCAACACAATAGTCTTTCTGGGAATCTACGAACTAGTTTTAGCTTCGGAAGTCAACTTAAAAGCTTCAACTTGCACGACAATAAGCTAGAGGGAAAAATCCCAAGATCCTTGGCCAATTGCAAAGAGTTGGAAGTTCTTGACTTAGGAAACAATTACCTCGATGATACATTCCCTATGTGGTTGGGTACTCTTCTAAATCTACAAGTTTTAATCTTGAGATCCAATAAATTGCATGGGCCCATTAGAACTTCAAGTAGTTCTAAATTGTTTCCTCAGCTTCGGATGGTAGATCTCTCTTGCAATGCATTTGCAGCAGAATTTCCGACAAGTCTTTTCAAAAATCTGAAAGCAATGAGGAGAATTGATCAAACAATGAAGGCACCAGGTGATGAAGCACAAACATATTACCAAGACTCAGTAACTGTAGTAACGAAGGGGCTGGAGCGTGAAGTTGTGAGAATCTTGTCTTTGTACACTACTATCGATCTCTCAAACAACAAATTTGAAGGGCATATTCTAGTATGATGGGAGATCTCATCGCACTGCATGTGTTGAATTTATCTCACAATGGGTTACACAGTCATATACCACCGTCACTTGGAAAGTTGTCTATAGTCGAATCATTGGACCTTTCATCCAACAAGCTTTTGGGGGAGATACCAAAATAACTTGCTTCTCTTACATCTCTTGCAGTTTTAAATCTCTCCCACAATCATCTCGAAGGATGCATTCCGAAAGGAAATCAATTTGATACATTTGAGAATAATTCATATGAAGGTAATGATGGATTGCGTGGATTCCCAGTTTTAGGAGGTTGTGGAAGTAACTGGATACCGGAGACAAAAAACATAACATTTGTGCCGGATGAAGAAAGTGATTCGACATTTCTAAGTGAGAACAGTTGGAAAGTGGTTCTCATGGGATATTGTTGTGGATTGATTATTGGATTCTCCATATCATATTTCATGCTTTCTTCTCGAAATCCAAATTGGCTTTCCAGGATAGTTGAAGATTTAGAAAACAGAATCATTATGAGAAGGCGAAAGAAGCAGCGAGGTCGAATGCATTACAAAAGAAGAAGAAATAATGGCATCTAGACAAGTTCCCCTTCGTACAAGATGTAATGTCAAAACTTTTAGGTATATATTCATATTGAGCTCTATATTGATTCTTTTGTTGTTTATCGTAATGGTATTATACTATATCTTCATTTAAATATTTCTTGTTTTATTAGATAAGTGAATGGTTTCGTAAAAAGTATACAATGCTATTCTTATCTACCTTGAGAATCATTTTATTCACCACAGAAAAATATGTTCAACCATCATCCCAGTAGGAAAAGCTCAATGATCAAATGATTATTATAATCAAAATGTGTTATTATGAGTTGAAATTCCAAAGACCATCCTCCTTGTTATGTAAAAAAAAATAACGTTTGAAATAATTAATTAGTCCGTGTCAGTGAGGGGTCTAGCTTGTGTTTCCAGTATTTCATTTTGATATAAATGTGTGAGAATTGAGATTATTGTTCGGTATCTTAACTATTTCCTTTTAATTTTTGTGATGTAAATGTAGCCATGCAATGACTCGGGAGATGAAAATGGACAAAGAGTGTGTCTAGCTGAAATATCAAGAATTGGAATGACTCTGTGAATTTTTTTTTGCTTTTGTAATATTTTGGGGCCTTGTGTTGTCAAAGTTCATCTCTGCTATAGCAGATTCCTAATGTTAAATTAGCTTCTTTTTTCTTTTTTTTTAACATCAATTGGATCAGGTTCATGATGCCTCTGTAATTTGAAAATTTACATGCCTATGTGTATTGATGGAAACAGTTATGTATTCATGATTTTGCATAACCAGTTGAATGTATATACATATATATATATATATACACCTTATTGTCTAGGTTACGCAAAATCATTTATTGTTATGTGTTCTTTGATTATAATTCATAAGATCTCCTCTTACACATAACCTAGAAGAACTAGTTTGCTTTTGTGGAGGAGAAAGTCTCATCACGTTTGTGTCTATCGAGACAAAGCCAAGTCAGAAGAAAAGTCGTCATTCATAAGTAAAGCAATACGGCTGCCAAAAACTATGCAAGTTGAAAAACTAATTTAAGAGTGAATATAAAGATAGAATTTGTTATATATCTACTATTTCAAGACTTCATATTGGAAAGAGGAAAGAGATATTGAGCCAAGAAGAACAAACACCAAAGAGCAGTACTATCCTTAATTCACTGAGCTCTAGCCATGTTGAGTGATTTCAGAAGAAACGATCACCGAGTTTGAACTTTAATGGAACAAGGTACTAATTACACTACTCCCTCTTGATTTCTCTTTCAACTCTATTTCTTTAGACTTTAATCTTCATTCCTCTCCATTTCAGCTTCTGTAATCCTGTAAACAATAATTTATCCATTCTATACTGTTAATTAGAATTCTAAAATTGATTCTGATATTTTACCTATTAAAAAGTAAAAAAAGAAAAAGAATAAGCAAATGAATGAAGCATTTCATATGTTCTCATGGATTTTAAGCCAGTTAGTGCAGATTACCCCTGTACTCGCTGCTCTTTTGTGGCACGTAAAATGCATACTTCCACTGCTTCTTTGTGACATGTGTGCAGACTTCCTCATATTTTTCTTTCATTATTCATAGGGCCTAACAAGCCCAACTGATTAAAGTGAAAGAAACTAATAGACTTATAAAAAATGAAGAAGTTAAAGAAACTAAGAAACCCTTGTCATCTAAAAAAGTTCTTTGAATGCTCAGAGAAACTCTTTTTTTAGAATAGAGGAAAATTACTATTCTTATATCTTACTTGGTGAAAGCAATGAATTCTCTTTGAGAATTGATCTTCTGAGAGCATTCGCTGAAGTTTCTCGTATTTGGGACTAAACGATTCTGGAATATTGTATTTCCAGATTAATAGTAGCTAAATAGTCTCTAGAAAATATATAATATCCAAATAGAGCACTAAAAATGAGTCCAATATATGGTGTACATTGGGGTTTTTTTATGATCGTAAATTTTTAACCCCACTTTGTAAGATTTCACTGGGTATGTTGTTGTTGTAAATTGTTACAAACTGAAGCATGGTTGTCCAGGTAAAGAGATGTAGATGAGTACGAAAATAGCTTAGTACCACTAACCACTTTATTTCTTGACATCATTGTATAGGCTGCTATCTAAGATTCATGGCAGAGCTGTTCCTCGAATCTTCTTGTCTGTAGTGGGGAATGCATTTCGGTGCGATGTCTCCGGTATTGTGTATGACAATTCTTAGTTAAGCTAAAACTTTGAAGTGAATGATAGAATCAGTTGAAATTAGATTGGTCACTCATTTCAAGTTTGGATCTACGCCACTGCGTTATAAATTATAATGACTGGTTCATTAAATGATCTTTATCCTCAACTTTGCAGAATATACATCAAGGCCGTCCAAGGGACACATATGAGCGGGAAATTTAGACTTTTGAAATTTTGCGTTCCATGTATGGGATTAAATGATCAGGTGTATCTGATACTGTTAGAATTTGAAACTAAAGAGAAGAAAAAAGATAAAGCTAAGCAGAAGCTTTTTCATTCATACTATATGTTACAAAAAGGCATACACACATATAGCTACATAAGCTTTCAAAAGTCAATAGAGGACCATACCTCCAACTACTCTTACAAGACACATTCTAATATGGACTGTCATTCCTTTACAACTAAACATAATATTTTAAAAAGGAACTATTAAACAAAAGACTATCTAGAAAAATCTCATATTCTAACACTCCTCCTTGAGATTTTTCTTGGATACTCCCAGCTTAGCCCTTAAAACTTCAAATTTCCCCTTAGGAAGAGTCTTGATCAAAATGTCTGCAATCTGCTGATCTGAGCTGCAATGAACAAGATTAATTTTGCCATCCTTTTCTGCTTGCCTGATAGCGTGAAACTTCACATTGATATGCTTGCTACGACTATGTTGCACTGGATTTTTGGCCATAGAAATTGCTGACTTATTGTCAACCTTAATGACAGTAGCTTCAATGTGATTTTGCTCCGGATCACGTAGAATTTTTCTTAACCATAGAGCCTGATTAGTTGCACCAGCAGCAGAGATGTATTCTGCTTCTGCAGAAGATTGAGCTACCACCTCTTGCTTCTTTGAATTCCATGAGAACATGCCTGAACCAAGTGTAAAAGCATATCCAGAAGTGCTTTTCATATCATCAATGCTTCCTGCCCAATCACTATCGGAATAACCCATCAATTGCCGTTGCTCTTTCTTTTTAAACCAAATACCATAATCAGCAGTTCCCTTGATATACCTCAACGTTCGTTTAGCAACACCAAGATGAAATTGACTTGGAGCATGCATAAAACTTGAAAGAAGACTTGCCGCAAACATGAGATCAGGTCTTGTTGTTGTCAAGTACATCAAACTACCAATTAAACTTCTATAAACTGTTGGATCAGCCCATCACCTCCTTCAAACTTAGAAATCTTTTCATTGTGAACCAGTGGGGTCGATACAGGCTTACACCTCTCCATCTTGAACCTTTTAAGAATATCCCATGCATATTTTCTTTGAGAAATGAAGATTCCATCAGTAGCTTGATGAATCTCCATTCCGAGAAAGTAATTCATTTCACCCAAATGTGACATTTCAAACTTGGTCTCCATTTCTTGCTTGAACTGATTCACCATAGCTTTATTGCTTCCTGTTAACAGAAGATCATCAACATAGAGTGACACCACAAGCACATCTCTGCCTTTAGCCTTCTTCATATATAAAGTGGCTTCATTTTCACTTCTCTTGAAGCCACATTGAATGAGATGAGTATCAATCTTACTGTACTAGGCTCGAGGAGCCCGTTTTAATCCATACAATGCCTTATGTAATCGATAAACTATATCCTCCATTCCTTCAACTTGATATTCTTCTGGTTGGTCGGCATAAATCTCCTCCTGTAACTTTCCATTCAAGAATGCCGATTTCACATCCAGATGATACAACTTCCAATTCAATTGAGCTGCCAAAGCAAATAGAAGCCTTATTATATCATGTCTTGCAACAGGTGCATATGTGTCTCCATAATCTAGACCTGTAACTTGTGCGTAACCTTTCACAACAAGCCTTGCGTTGTATTTATAAACTGAACCATCTAGATTAAGTTTGGTTCTATAAACCCATTTTACTCCTATTACATTTCTGTCTTTGTGTTTATCAACCAGCTTCCAAGTGTCATTCTTCTCTATTATACTAATCGCCTCCTTCATAGCTTCAATCCAAACTTCATGTCATGATGCTTCTTGATAGGTATTGGGTTCCGAGATTGCAACATTGCATCTTTCATATATCTCATAAAGAGACCTTGTCTTCAAAATTGGTGAATCAAGTGAGGATTCCCCGTCTGATTCATCTTCAGAGCCAAATGATTGTGTTGTAGGCAGTGGATGCACGTTCTGAAAACCTGCATTTTCTTTCTCAACTTGCTCTTTATCCTAGTTCCAATAAGCATGCTCATCCACTACTACATCTCTTCTGATGGAAATGGTTTTTGTTTGCAAGTTGAAAACTCTATAAACAAGTTGAAAACTCTATAACCTTTGGCTTGCAATGAATAACCAATAAAGATCCCCAGTTCACCTTTCGGTTCAAGTTTGCTTCTTTTGACTGAAGGAACATGAGAATAGCATATTGAACCAACGATCTTCAAGTGCTTGGCGGATGGTGTTATTCCACTCCATGCCTTAATAGGAGTTTTTCCATCCACAACTTTAGTTGGCAGCCTGTTTAACAAATAAACTGCAGTAGAAATAGCTTCCGCCCAAAAGCTTTGCGATAACTTCTTTTCAAGCAACAAACATCTAGCCATTTCAACTACAGTTTTGTTCTTCCTCTCCGAGACTCCATTTTGTTCTAGTGAATAACTTACTGTCAGCTTGTGATCAATCCCTACATCTTCGCAATACTTATTGAACTCATTTGAAGTGTATTCCCCACCATTGTCCGACCTTAAAGCCTTTAGCTTACAACCACTTTGTCGTTCAGCTAAAGCTCTAAATTTTTTGAAAACTGAAAACACTTGAGACTTGTTACTCAGAAAATACACCCAAGTCATCCTTGTTAAGTCATCAATAAAGAGCACAAAATATTTACTTTGGCCCAAGGATGATATTTGCATAGGTCCACACACATCAGTGTGAACTAGTTCAAGTTTTTCAATTGCCCTCCAGGTAGCACTTTTAGGAAATGCTTTCCTGTGTACTTTACCCATCTGACATGACTCACAAACTTCTTTAGAAAGTGAGATCTTAGGTAAATCCTTAGTCAAGCCCTTTTCATACATAGACTTTAAAGTAGCATAGCTAAAATGCCCATATCTTTTGTGCCACAACCATGACTCATCCGTACTTGCAAAATTTGCACTATCAAAACTCCCGTCTAAAGGAAAAGTTTTATCCACCATTTCTACTTTAACAATCAAACTATCTTCAAAGTCAAAAACCAAACAATGCTTGCCCTTAAAAAATAAGGAATATCCTTTAGACATCATTTGAGCAACACTTAACAGATTACATGCTAAACAGAGAACATACAACACATCATGTATAAACTTTGTACCTTGTTTAGTCCGAAAGGCAATTGAACCCTTTCCATGTGTATCTACTATTTCACCATTTCCCATCCTCACTTTAGTTTTAATTGACTTGTCAAGTGTGTGAAACAAGAACTCATTGTGTGACATATGACTCGTACATCCAATGTCTATGAACCATGAGGATTTGTTGGTTGTGTTTTCTCCATGAGAATCCATAAACAAGCTTTCTTCTTCCTTTTCCGACTCTTCAGTAAAATTTGCTTGCCGCACATAGTGTTGTTGTGGTTGATTCTGCTTGGCCCTATAATTCTTCTCAATGTGACCCATTTTTCTACAAAATCTACATTGAATCGATGGCTTCCCTTTGAACCAACAGTCCTTTTCTTGATGATTGGTTCTTTTACAATGGCTGCAAGGTGGAAACTTTCCTTTCTTTGAAAACTCCTTCCATGACTTTTATTTTGCTACCTTATCTCCTTCCGTCTTTCTGTTGTCCTTCACAGGCTACTTGCCTTTGTGCTTTGCTTGAAATGCCACTTCTGCTACTTCTTCATCTCTTATACTTGTTCTTTGTTCTTGGGCTTGCAACTTGCTGATCAGTTCTGCTACTGATAAAGTCTTCAGATCACAATATTCCTCTATCACTGAAATCTTGGACTCGAACCTTGCTGGTAAGCTTATCATCATCTTCTCCACCACCTTTGAATCTGGAAAGGTTTTACCAAATAGTCTTATCTTGTTTACAATTTCCAGAAGTTTGGTAGAGTACTCTTGCACAGTATCTCCTTCTTTCATCCTTAACATCTCAAATACTATTTTGAGAGTTAAGAGTTTGACAGTCTTCACTCTGTCACTTCCATCGAACTCCTCTTTTAGCTTCTCCAATGCTTCTTTTGGTGTTTCACAAGCCATTATTCTTGTGAAAATCACTTTTGAAAGTGCTGAATGAAGACACGTGAGAGCCTTTGGTTTCTTAGACTTTGCATCTTCATAAATCTTCATTTGTGCAACAGTTGGGTTTAGTCCAAGTGGAGGTGGATCATCTTCACTTTAAATTTTTCCCATAGACTAAGAGCTTTGAGATAAGCCTTCATCTTTATCACCCATATGTGATAATTTTCTCCTATAAACATAGGAGGGACTGCACCCAAGAAGTTGTTGGATTCCATGGTACTTCTGCTCAGCTTTCTCACCTTAGAAGAACTGGAGAAAAAACTTAACTTTTAGCCTTCACAGATCCCTCTAGAAGAAGGGATCTGATACCACTGTTAGAATTTGAAACTAAAGAGAAGAAAAAAGATAAGGCTAAGCAGAAGCTTTTTCAAAAAGGCATACACACATATAGCTACATAAGCTTTCAAAAGTCAATAGAGGACCATACCTCCAACTACTCTTACAAGACACATTTTACAAAATAAGGACTGTCTAGAAAGGCTACTTTGTAACAGGCATACACACATATAGCTACACATTCTAAAAAGGAACTATTAAACAAAAGACTATCTAGAAAAATCTCATATTCTAACAGATACTCTGTTTTTCTCCAAATGTTTCAGTTGGTTGATTCTTTGACGTGAAGGGTCCTAAATGAGACAGATGATATTTTAGCGGTGAGTATTATGGAATCTTGTTATTGTACATTCTTTTACACAACAATTTTTAGTTGTATTTTATCCTATTATATTTTAACTATAGTTGAAACTTGAACATATCCCGGAAAGTTTTGCTACTTTGCAAATCGCTACTTTGCAAATTACTATTTAATAGAATCTAATGTTGATTTGCTTGTAATGTTTATCTTAGAAACCTCTCTTATGTAACCTAGCATTCCAATCAGTCGAGAATCACGGTTGCTGGCACTCTCAACTAACAGGAATGCCAGGTTACACAAAAGAGGTACCCATTCATGAAATGACGTTGTAACACACATTATCTCTATCTTTTGCTATTGATGCTCCTATGGACTTCATAACTATTTGAAAACTCCCTTTCTTTTTTTTTTCCAGGGCCTTCCAGTATTCGCTTTTGGTGAAGGTTTCAGCACATTTGACAAAGCTTCTGTAAGGGCCTTATGGAGGGAGGTGGGTTGGGAAAGTGGGGAGGATATATATTATTTCTAGACCAGTAAGTTTGAAATGTGTTTGGAGGATGAAATACGTACATACATGATATTTAATTCAATGTAGTAATCTTTTGCGAAGCCTGTAGCTACTCAGAAAAATTGCAAGAAATATATCAAGTAATCCCTTACCTTGTGTATGAACATCCACATTGAATTTAATTGGGATTACGCAAATCAACTAGTATACTCAATATAATTTAACACAGCAGTGATTTATTGCTATAACCAAAGAAAAAACAAGGAACGAGCAAAATATATCAGAGCGGTAAAGACGAGAAACAGTTTGCAGTGTGGAAGAAGAAAAGTATAGCATCAACAAAGAGTGAAGTGTGTAGAAAAAGAGGAGGAAATAGGATGGGTTTTCAATTGGTCCATCTCGTTCAATCGCATAAGATAGACTAAACCATGACAAGACTTGCCAGAGAAATGGTATTTTGTGCAAACTGTTCGCAAAAATGCATGGCTATTGGACTTGTCAAAAAAATATTATCCGTCAGCATTGGTCTTGATATGGATGGAACTTTTGTTTTCTGCCTGATCTTACATGTTGTATTAGTGACATAGTTTGGTGAATAACTTAGTTGACATTTGACCTATCAATCACGCCCCTGTATGTCTGTATATATTAGGTGTAACTGACTTGTTACCTCATGGACATGCACTGGGAACTTCCGCGTAATTTACCCCCTGTTATATGTTTTTATTTAGTTCTCAATTTTCTTTTCTTATTTGCTTTATCATGGGGGAGGGAGGTTTGTGTGTTTAGAACTCTTCGGTTTTTCATGTTTTAGTTATTGCTTTCATTGTTTTAACTATAGTTCTGGGTGTGTACGCATGGTTCTCGTAAAAAAGATTCATAAATCACTTTCCTTTGTGTATGTGTGTGCGTGTGCACGCACTTTAATCCCTTACATTTTACTAAGTTGGTTCATCTGCCATAGTCTACTGCAACTAAGAAGTAGTATAGGAAACACATCAGCAAATCTCTGAAGGTTTTAGATATGACCGGCTTGAAACTTTCAGCTCTAAAGTAAATAAAAGTATATTCCATTACGAGTTCTAATCTCATTTAGTTTGGCTCTTCGAAGTATGAAGAAATAGACTTTGTCTAAACTCAAGTTACTCAACCCCATAAACCAGCTCATGAGGGAGGATTACCCAAGATCATATAAGGAGACCGACCACAACCCCATTCCCTCAATTAGTATGGGACTAACACTCCTCCAAAAGCTTAGGACTGGACAACTGGAGCAGGGATAACATAGTATGACGGCCGAATATTGAGAAACATTGTACAGGGATTGATGAGTCTAGCTCTAATACCATGCGATAAGTTAGTAATCTACCAATTTATTTAGCTCTTAAGCAGAGGCGGATCCAAGATTTTAAAGTTTCGAGTGCCACATTATTCTTCGACTTAGTCTATTTTGAGCTTCGATTCAAATTATCCGTCTTTTTTTATATATAGACAAACCAATCGAACAAAATAATTTTAATAATTATAAAATTTGAACAAAACATAAAAGTTCAATAATATTACTTATATCAACAAAAATATATTATGTATTTATAACTATCCTCGATGAATTTTCATATTCAGGAGCTATCGGTTTAAGGATGGACGTTTTGAATTATAACTTACTATAATACCTATTTAGATGCTCAAAGCAAAAACTTAATAAACACTATAAACTATAAAACTGAAGAAAAAATTAAAAAAAAAACAAAAAAAAACATTAGGAACTCATAAGGAAAAAAGAGTCAACAAAAATAAAGAAATGGAAAGGAAAGAAGAAACAAAATAGAAAAAGAAAAGAAAAAAAGGAGAAATAATCTCCTTTAAAGCTTTCTTAAATGAAGAAGACAATAATTTCATAATGGTGATGTAGGTTGGGTTCGATCTGGGGCAAAAAGGGCGAGACATTCAGCACTCGCCCAGTGGCACCAAAAAACTATTTGTTAGTTCGGGTGCCACTTTCTATATTTAACTTGTTTCTTGTATATACATACACACACAGATATATATATATATACACAGTTTCGATCGAAGTTTGCGAGTGTCGTGGCACCCCCTCCCTCATTAGTAGATCCACCCCTGCTCTTAAGCGTGAATTATTACCTCAATATTGTGCTTTTTATATGGATTTTATGTCGTTTACCTTTTATGTGCAGGCATTCCGAGGATTTTGATGATGAAGAAAGATTTGAATCCAACATGCAAGAAAAGAAGGAAAAAACTCAAGTAAAGATCTAAAGAGAGAAGCCAAGTCAAGAAAGAGCATCTGCGAAGTGTAGACACCCACTTGCGTCTCGCAAGTGGACCGCAAGTGGCAAGCAGAAGTAAGGCTCGAGAATTGAAGGTCGTTCTAGAGTTGCGTCTCGCAAATGGGAACCTGCGGCTTACAGGTGTAGCGCAGAGAGAAACAGAAGACTGACACAAATCCGCGGCACTTGCGGACCACAAGTGGAGATCCTTGCGACCGCAGGTGAGCCGCAGATGGAACGCAAGTATCCCGAAGGATATTTTTGTCCAAAATATGCCAAGGGTTTTTGAGAGTTTTCAAGGACATTTTTGGGGATCTGTGAAAGAACATTCATTCAACAATTTTCAAATTCTAATTTTTCTGTTGTAGTACTCTTGAGGAAGAAAAAAAAGTACACTTCGTGACTTCATCTTTCCCAAATTGTAAACTCCATTGTTGAGCCTCAAAGCTTGGATTTGAATTTAATTTCTTATTATAGATGGATTTGAGAAACACTCACATGGTATAATTTCTCTTTTTATTGACATGAGTAGCTAAATCTCTTCTAGGGGTATGTGCAATGATGGGTGTGTAATATTGATTGGGTATTGATTATTTTTTCTTAGAATTAATTATATTATATGGATCCATTGACTGCTTTGAGTTTTAACTATAAAACTAATGGGTTCAAACATTGGTTGAATTATATAATTTCATCTTGCTTGAGAAAGGGGATTGGAATTGGGTAAGTATTCAATGATGAGGATTTAGGATTTACCATCTAATGACCAAAGCTAGAGATAGTTTAGCCTACTCAAGCATATTTTAGTTGTTTAATTGTGAACAATTTTAGCATTCGAGAGAATCCAAAATACACATGTTATTGGGTCGAGAGACCTTGAGACATAACTAAAATCAAAGCTATTTGTATAGTCAATTGAATCTAAGGCATTTATTTAATCCCGATTGAAGCTATTACCCCATCAAAAGCACACCCCTAAACTCCTAATCTTGATAAGTCTTATCAATTGTGGTTATTCGTTGCTTGTTTACTCTTGATACAATTACTAGTTATACTCAAACCCCCCAATTTTACATTATTGCTATTTTTATACAATGTGCATGCTTATAGTGAGTTGATATACAAAGTAATCAAGATCTAATCTCTGTGGGATCTACCCCAACTCTTGAGTTGGGTAATTATATTGTACAATGACCATGTACATTTTCTCCTAGTGAGAGATGAATTTAGACGCTAACAATTTTGGCGCCTTTGCCGGGAATTAGTATTCATTATCGTATTTTTTGGTGTTAATTCACTTTGGTATTGCACCTTATTTTATTTTACCTTGTTTGTTATTTTTTCCTTGTGCTAGGTGAAAGTATGAGTCAAGCTAGTGAGAATGCTAGTGTTGACGGTTATATGGACGATGATGACCCGATGGGTCACGCAGATGTAGCAAGTGTCATTTGCCTACCTCCAATGGTGGAGAATGCAATCTTTCATGTTACTAGCACCATGCTACATCTCTTGCAAATGAAGGGTCTCTTTGGTGGTTTCCCGCATGAGGATGCAAATCACCACATAAAGAACTTCGCAGAGATTTTCCAATCGTTTAATATAACCAACATCACCCAAGAATCAATCTGGTTGAGGTTATTCCCTTTCTCCCTAACAGGGGAAGCGATTACATTGCTAGAGGAACTTCCCAAAGGCTTCATTACCTCGTGGAATAAACTTACCGAAGCCTTTCTTGAATAGTTCTTTCCTCCTTCTCGGATAATTCAACTGCATGGTGCAATAACTAACTTTAGACAGTTGCCAGGTGAAGCTCTACATGAGGCATGGCTTAAGTTTAAAAAGAAAGTTATCCAATGTCCAACCCATGGTCTTCCCGATAGGGTATTGCTTTAACACTTTTATAGATCTTTGGACTCGATCAACAAGTCTGTTGCAAACAATTTAGCTGGTGGTTCATTGATGGAGAAAACTTTTGGACTTGCCAAAGCTTTGTTAGATAAAATGATGAATACCAATCGTGCATGACATATTTGGGACGCCGAGGTGGAAATGAGTGTCACCTCAGCAACTGTGTCTAATGAGATTAGACAAAAGGAGGACGAGAGGAAACAAACAATGGCAAAGATGATCATGCAAATTGGGTTGCTTGCAAAGCATGTAAAGGGGGCCGAAACAAAAAGCATAAATTCTATCGGGGCCCAAGGAGCTAGATCTCATGATGAGGAGTTCATATATGCTTTGTTTGATGAGGAAGCACATTATATTTCTAATCAAGTGACAGGTTCTCGTCCATGTCACCAAGGTGCCAACCAAGGTCCTTGGCGACCAAGGGATGGGAACTAAAGTTGGAGCAAAGATAGGAATCCAACTTGGAGAGATTGTGATGCAAATTAGAGGTATCATGATAGGGATGGAGGTAGGTATAATCACCATAATACAAATCCATATGTTCCTCCTCCAAAAGCTGATGCGACTCCCATTCAAATGGGTGTTAGCGATCTCACTAGTCCTAAAGTTGAAGAGATGTTGGCAAGGGTCTTGAAGAAAGTGGAGTTGAAGAGTGATATGTCTACCCTCACTCAAACTGTGAGTTCCCATTCAGCTTCCATTAAACACCTTGAAGCCCAAATAGACCATATGTCAGCTCAAATGAACCCAAGGCTAAAGGGCGGGGGAAAGTAACAAGCAAGATTCCTTCTTCACGTTGGATTTAAATCTCCCTCAGAGAATTAAAAACAATTTGAAGAATGATGCAGAAGGAGTCCCATGCTTTAGGTTCAAAGTCCAACACAACAAATCACTTTTGGTTCATGATATTAACTATACTATGCAAACTTTTGTTTATATTTCTTACAAGTTTCGCAGTGTAAAAGAGGAGTCCTTTTATAGTTTTTTTGCACAATTTTTTTGCTATTTGGTCTATGCCAAGTCACTTGTTATGTTAGAGGTAGAGGTTTATATCTTCATTCATGTATTATATTTCTTCGATATACACAGGTAAGGGTCCAGCTTAAATCTGCATCATAATATGGTGACATTTATAAAAAAAAGAACTTTCAATGAAATCATGTCTAGGAAAAGACTTTAAAAGCCATTTGAACAACATTTGGACAAAGTTTTTGAAATTTTTTTAGAGAAAAAGTTTGTCCAAGTTATAAATACGTTTAGCTTACTGATTTCTTTATATAAAAGAAAAAGTTTTTAGAGCTGTATATTTTGTATGTCAAATGATATTAATGTAGTCCCACATATAGTCAACTTCCAGAATGAAATGTCTTGTTCCTATCATTTGGTTCATTGACTTAAGTTTTCAGTTATATGCTCAAATTATTTTTTTACATGATATCTGTAATGGGAAAAATTGGCTAAGCATGTGGCCTTAGAAGGAAGGGATATATGGTGATAGCATCTGAGAAAAGTGAGTAGTTAGTGGGACCAACATCTTGAAGGAACATCTTTGGAAGACAAAAGAGAGAATTCATCGAGGACACATGAAGGATATACAGCCGAAGAGGAAGGATTTGTATCCCAGTGATATGGATAAAGAGAATGAAAGACAGGTGCACGGACGAGGTCATATTGCTCGACGGAGCATGGAAGGAATATTGACTGGCACCACCATTGGTATTACCATGTGCACTTCAACCATTGGTCACAATACTTTAGGGCTCTAGTAAAGCTTTATTATTGGTTGATTCCCCACTATTGTAACCTATACATAGTTTACTCCACTCATTTGTAAAGGCATTCTGATTCTAAAAAATACAGTAGCAACACTCTTATTCTTGAGATCCAAGTTTACTTTACTTATTCGTTCTTCGTCCTTTTAATATTTTTACTCTCAGACATGATCGGAGTTAAGACCCACGTCTTTCGGTCCAGTCTTGGAAATGGCAACGAAGCTTGAAGCCTCATACGCTCCACTCTCTTAATCATTTTTTTACTTGTTAATCTCACAATATTGAACTGCTAATAATCAGATCTAATGAACTAAATTAATAATGAGTGTCTTTGACCTCATTCAAATTTAATTGTATCATTTTTTTTATAAATAGTTTGGCATCCACTGTGGGTCCAGGGCAACTCTGTGCTAGTTTAGCTCACCTGACCCAACTGTGTTACTAGTTTGAATATTGTTGTTTAGCAGAAACACCCATGGCAAACGATGATGACCAAACTAACGCCGACAAGACCAATGATAACCTACTTAATGAGAAAGCAGATGATACACGGCCAACTGAGGCAACAATGGCTCAGATTGCTTTCCATGATGAATAGAATCATAATCATCCCATTGAGTAAATGCCCAACTTTAATACTAAGAACCTCAACACGACTAATGTGAACATCCAAAAATGAAATGCAAGACTGAGCTTTGACGAGCAGAGTCAAGAAATGAGGAGAGCATAATAGATTTGGAAAGTCTCAAGGAGATCCAATTGGGGATCGTTAAGAAACAAGACACTATCATGGAACACATGAAGATGCACGACCTGAAATAAGAGATTTGCAAAGAACAGTGGTACAGATAACCTCTGAAACATCGGGGGGAAACAAATGAGCACCACCAATAATAGGAGATAGACTGGAAGCTAATAATAATTCAAAAGAATGCATGGCCAATGAGGCTGAGGTTGGCCTCGAGGTTGCGACATCCTTTACCTCATGGATAGAGTTATTGAGAAAAGAAATGAAGACCCATTACTTGGAGTTCAATACCCGGATGAACCACATATTAGGAGAGCCGCTAATCATTAAAGGACCGGACTCCAAGAGTTACGTGAAAATGTCTTACAAGGACAGTGCAGTAACCAAACCTATTCTGACAAATGCCGAACATACTGAAGTATAATGGGAATACATACCCTAGGAGAATATTTGTTTTTCACAATGGTTGTCGATAGAAATAACTTGACCAAAGAAAAAGTGGAGTCAATTATGGTCAAGAAATTTAGAGAAACCTTGTCAAGTGGAGCACTAATCTGGTATTATCGTTTACCCAAAAATTCTATTGATTCTTTTAATATGCTTACAGATAACTTTGTCAAAGAACATGTTGTGCAAGAAAGGTACAGCCCCGAAATACGTACATCTTCAAAATAGAGCAAGGTGACATCGAACGGCTTTGAGAGTTTGTCATAATATTCCAGAGAAAAAGGATATAACTGCCAATGGTCCCAGATGAATGGGCATTAGAAGCCTTCATAGTGGGCTTAAACCCGATGAGTTTGATTGCATCACTTAAGCTGAAGAAGAGTTTAACCAAGTTTGAGGCCACAACTTGGGTCGATGTGTACAATCGCTACAAGTCAAAGATCTGGTTCAAAGCTGATTACTTTCAAAATCACAAAAAAATGCTCAAGACATGGAAGGCGGACTCGAAGCCAGTCAAGAATCTTTGGGAAATCAGTTCAAGGCCAGTAAAAAACTCGTATCAAAAGAAATGTAACCCAAAGCTGGTCTAGAACCAATCTCAGAATCGTTATTCCTTGTACCCAATGAGTGCGAGGCTGATACCAAATACGAAATTCAAAACCTAAGACATGGATATACCACAGTTTGATAAAAAGACTGAAAAGGATCAGAGGCACAAGGGGTTGCAAGAAAAAGAAGCAATCAAACTCTTAGTCTATGCGGTAGATGAAGTCCTACCACTTTCAGAGTATTTTTTTACCATTAATCCTTCACAACTGTTTTTGACCATCCAAATAAAAAAGGAAGATCAGTTTCCTAAGCCTATTAGGTCAGACCAAACATGGGGGATCGACGCCTCAGGTGTGATTTCTATAGTACTCATGGGTATAGGACTGAGGATTGTTGATATCTCCGAGAAGAAGTTGTCACGCTCTTGAAAAAAGCCACTTAAGAGAGTTCTTGGGTGATAGAGCAAAGAACAACTATGAGAGAGAAACTGAAGGGGATAGGCAGTCAGGAAAGGCTGACCCACCTTGGCAAAGCATAAACTGAGGAAGAATCAAACATCATCGGGAGTTGTATAAGTACAGTCGTTCGGCGATGCTCTAGTATTATCTTTATGTCTTTTTTATTTACTTACTTTTCCTTTTATTCTTTTTGCTCTTGACATGATGACAAGTCCAAATAGCTCGGCTCAAAGTCACTTACCAAGCCACCGACCCCAAAATAAGCAATGACAATCACTTGGTGTGGCAAAACCACTCAAATAGAGCAAGTAATGAGAAAGGTATGGTTTGTCCATTTTTTGGCATAAGGGCAGACTAAGCCCTTACTGAATACCCACATACCTAGTGGAAGGAGATTCTTCAAGAAAATTTGAAGTTGAAGCTTGGAGGATAAAACCCTAGGTCTGAAACTTTGGATAAGAATGCTCTTTTTTGACTTGAGAGGAGGAATGAGGAGAACTGATGTGTTTTGGAGGATTAGACTTAATAAAATATGTAAAAGACTATTTATAGTCAGAGCTAATTTAAAAAAGGAAAGGTCTAAAATACCTCTGAGAAACTAACTTAAAAACTGCTAAAAACTTCACGACCAAGTTCCATGGATGGATTCCACGGCTCGTGGAAACTTCCACGGCTTATGGAACCCTATCGTGGTTCCTGTGTCAGGAAATATGAGCTACTAGAATGGGTTCCACGAGTGTGGTTCACAACTCGTGGAAACATGCATGAGTTGTGGATCCCACTCGTGGGTCCTGGGGACTCTTAGACTGAGCTATTGGAAAGGGGTCCATGGTTGCGTTCCACGACTCGTGGAAACTTTCATGGATCGTGGATCTCACTCGTGGACCCTGGGTACTTGGTCGGAGCTACTGGAAAATGGTTCCACGAGTGTGGTTCACAACTCGTGGAAACTTCTACGCTCGTGGATCCCACTCGTGGATCCTAGGAGTCATCTGTAGGGAAGGTTTCACGAATGGTATCTACGGTCTGTGGAAACTTCTACGGACTACGATCTTAATTCATGATCCAAACTTTAGAGGATCAGGACTCTGATCTTAGTTCCACGAGTCCAGTTCATGACTCATAGACTGTTCCATGGCTCGTGGATCTGACTCGTGGAATGATTGACAGTTGGAAAAATTAATTTCTTATGGTTTTCTAAGCTAAGTCTGGGCTTGGAAGTTCTAGAGTGTTACAATATCTCCCCCTTGGATCATTTGTCCTCGAATGAAGACTAAACGAGCTGAATTTGAAAGGAAAGAGCTGCAATCCTTACCAACTGAGTACTAGAAACTGATATCTAGTTGAACTGAGTTCCATGAACATGCAGACATGCTGAAATGCAAGGATAACTAAGGGAACCGGATACTGAGACTGATTTACACAAGAGTAAACTGAGATACTAGAGAGGAACTATTACCTCAAGCTGAAACGGAATCAGAAGGGACTTGAAATATTTAGAGAAGCTCATATCTAAAATTTAAGATTGTTTAGAGGAGATTTTGAGTTGGACGGTATTGAAAGAAATTGCAAACCAAGTTCCTTAATGGTTGTTGCACTTTGTGCAGATTCCTAGAAACTAAATTGTTAGCATTTTTATTGCGAGTCACCACCAAGTACTAACCAGCTTCGCATAACTCCAATATCAACACAACAGTCAGCCGCCTTCAAATTATTTATTCCATTGCATTATCACATCATTACTTCCCTAATAAACTTGTGGCTGCAACACTTCACAATTTTCAGTATAAATCTGGATGTTAACTTCCCCTAGAACACCACTGTAGAACATGGCTTTGCAACTGGTCTACTTATATTCAAAGTCTCCATATCTATATGTACACATAATTATACATTATATATACACGATCAATACATTATATATATTTGCGATCATTTTTTATTGTACATTTTTTATACATACTTATATATAAAATATATATATTTATACACTATTTATACAATATCGATACATTATTTATGCATTATATAACTATTTATACAATATTGACACATTGTATATTCATTAAGTATACACTAAATATACACACTATACAAGATCGATACATTACATATATACTACATAACTATTTATAGAATATTAATACATTGCATAACTATTTATACATCATACATACATGTTCATACACCATTTATACAATATCGATGCATTACTTATACAGTACATAACTTTATACAATATTGATATATTACATATACAATGTTCAAAAAGTTATATATGAATTTACCTTGGTGATATAAAATTATTAGTTACCAAAAAAAGGGGACCATTTTGCCACAGTTTTTATACTTGACCGTGGTTAAAACACGCGTTTTGGCTATTTTTTGTAATTAAAAATATGGATATATTTATTGTAAACTAATTAGTTTATTTTATATATTCGAAATTATCCCTAAAAACATTAGTCGATAAATATACGTCTTATGTATATTAATTATAATAGAGAAAATTAGACAAAATGATCATTGTGTTAAATTTCTTACACAAAAAATAACCTACTTATCATTTCTTACCTAAAATGACTATTCGGCCAAAGTTCTTACACGAAATGACCATTCGGTAAACATGCGGCTATTTTTTTAAAAAAAGATTTGACAGTATACTTGCATATACATGCGGTATACATACGGCTATTTTTAAAAAAAAAAAGATTTTGACAGCGGTACATTTTTATAAAAACCCCATTATAATATGCATAAAATATACATATTTATATGTAATGATATATGTGTTTTGTATATTTGGCTCGCAAATAAAAACTAATTACTTTTAGTCAATCTGCTAAATGTGCAACTTTCCCAATATTAAAGGGAAAATCTTGGGAGATTTTTGTAAAATAATATCCGGATATGTTTGTGCTGATTTTTGAAATGAGAGAAGAAGTCAACCACAAATAAAACTATAGCACAATAAAACAGAAAAATAAAAAGAGAAAGATGCAGCTGGGAAAATCATTCTTCTATGGCTAATAACATTTCCATGAGTCTCCCAAAATTCAATCAAGCTCTAATATCCTTCACTAACTTATCTAATTTTGCATACTCAAAGGTTAATTTCCATAACCAATATTATCATCATCAACAATTCAAGGAAACCAATTATTACACCACATCATCATACAATTATCGTCTGTTTTCTCGAAGGAGTTTTCTGGAAGACGATGGTAACGCCGAAAACTACAGTTTCCAAGAAGCCGTGGCGCTTTTTAATAGCAGAGATTATTACAGGTAGACTGGTCAAATTAATAAATCGCTCTTTATATGCATAACGTGTCCAAAGTTTGCTTGGGTCAAAATTGTTTGTTTTTTTTTCGCTTAAAGAAGAAGATTTATTGAAACATCATTGGATCTTGAAGTTTTCCAAAAGACGCAAGCATATCCATCACAACATTTGCCTCCCGGTAGGCGTGACAGATTTTAGCTCTCCCAGCTTCTTAAGAAGGAATCTGCAATTCAAAATTATGTGTGAGTGAACACAATTATTTGAGTGTAATCCGTTCTATCCAACTTGACCATTCTCATTTCCTTTTCTATTCTATCCGTTCATAAATAAGTGGTCTTTTTAGCTTGGATACATCCCTTAAAAAAATACTCATTTTTACTAACTTATACTTAATAAATATCTTGGTTATGTAAACTCTCTTTATTTTGAAAAGGGTAAAAGTAGAAGAACATTATTAATATCTTCTTAGTTATCTAAAACATCATTTATTTAGGGGTGCAGGGAGTATTTTGCTTTTTGAAAAAATTGCGAAAGTTAATCTACTCTTTTCATAAATTATTAGCTTAGTTTCTTTTAAATTTACACAATTCCAATTTTCCAAATGTGATAATGTATGTCTGAATTTGATTTGCATTTTGACCTGTTAATTAAGTTACAGTATTTAGACCCGTTTTGACCTTTTCTGAAGTTGCTCTTTAAATTATGTTCCCGTTGATTCAGTGGACAGACAAAATTTCGCCTTCAAAAGTAGTTGTATGAATTTTTTCTTTTATTGCGCAGACAAATTTAGTCCACTAGGCTGATTGGAACAGAACTTAAATAATGTCTTCAAAAAGTTGTAGTTTATGCTAATAACCCCAATTTCAAACCATTTAAACTTAGGCGGATTAAACAGGTTACTAAAAATGAGTTCATTTTGCCGCCTCTGATAGATGTCACGACGTTCTTGAAGCCCTTTGGAACGAATCCCAAGAGCCGAGTCGAACCCTACTTCACGGAATTCTTCAATGTGCAGTGGGATTCCATCACTTATTCAACCAAAATCACAAAGGAGCAATGATGGAATTGGGAGAAGGGGTATGTAAGCTTAGAAAATTCAACTTTGAAAATGGACCATTTTATGAGTTTGAGAAAGAAATTTCACAAGTTTTGGATTTCATCTATAAAACACAACTAGAAGTTGCTGCTTGTGGTGATGATTTTTGTGTAACTATGGATCAATCAGAAAGATCATATCAACTTCTTGGTGGATTTGCAGCAGGACAACAAATTTATAGCTTGGCTAGTAATTACCAAGATGATTATTGCTACCTTGTTTTCTCTAATGGAAAATATCATGGAAATGTAGAACAACTTAGGATAAAACTTCCAACTATTGATGCTTCTGAAGAAAATCTTAAGGGGTTGAAGTATATTTGACACGTTAATTACTTTCCACCTGAGTAGAGTTATTTGGTATTTGTGCGGGTGAAAAGCAGCAGATATTTAGTGAAATAGTTGAGGTTCACGTAATTATATGACGCGTTACTTTTCATATGACGTTCTGTTAAAAGATTCACTTTCTATATTGTTTTACAGTTACTCTTTTGATTTGTAATACTATTGTATATCGTTTCACATTACTTTGCCTGTTCGGGCATAATTTCAAATCAGTAATTTGAAATTAAGTTGACTTGAAGTGAAATCTTAAGGAGTTGGAGTATATTTGACATGCTCTGTCTCTCATCCTTCTATTTATCCACATCTTTTTAATCTAGTTTGCTTTACAACTTGAAATAAGTTTTTTTTTATGCAAAAGATTTTAGTTACTACAACGATATGACCTATATATCATATCTTGACTGATTGTTTGATTTCTTCGTTTTTGGCATTTAAGTTTTTCCGGTCTTTGTCCCTTCTTTGTGCTTCTGTCCACTGAAAAACAATGGAGTCGGCAAATAGCTAGCAGAATTGTGGCTAGGAAACTATATTAGCGACCTACTCAATTTATGAAAATCATAATTCTCGGAGAAAAAGTAATGACGATAACTGCAGGACATCAACAACTGCAGTACTACAGAGAGTGCAAATGTTATATGAAATGATCGGGCATAAAGTGTCTGTAGGTATCTCTTTAAGTCAGTCGTCAAATCTCAACATATATTTCCAGCTTATGCATGTTCTTTTAAATGATTCAATTCCTATCTTGTTTTATAGTTAAACACTATGGGGTATCAGATAGACAAAGTTATCCGAGATATCCCATGTGATTAGTTATCCCTCCATATATATATTTGAGATACCTTATTCCGTCATCATAGTATAAATTGCGGGATAACTCATCAAGGGACTAACTAATACCCCTAATTAAACACAGAATAAAATAATCCTGCATTTTATCCCAAAATTATTATCCCAAATCCCTCATGCCAAAACGACCCCTTAAACTAGTAATTGGGATTTGTGATACTATTGTATATTGTTTCACATTATAAGTGTGCCTTAGTGAAAATGCATAAAACAAGCAAAGAACGTCATCTTTTTTATGCTTTGTTTAGAACTAATACCATCATGTTCAATCTGTCCAAATTTATGAGGCATAATTAGCCATTAATCGTGTTAATTAAGGGTATTAATCGATTCTGTTTTATCAAATTTCGACTGGATTTTTTGCTTTTTCCGAAATCAAACTGAAACTAGTTCAATTTGCTTCTGTTTCGTCTAGTTTAACTTTATTAGGATTTCTAGCTCAAATTGCGCCGGTAAAATAACAATTTTCAAGTAATGCAATTATACATACACAAATTAAATAAATATAAGGAACTAAAATAATTAAATTAATGTATATGTACATATATACATTCAAATTTATATAAATAAATTACTCTCTGTATCTCTCCCAATTTATGCTACGCTTGGATAGGCAAGCACCGTTTTTAAAAAAATGGTAACTTACATAAAACAGACATCTTTGGGAGCTAATTACTCTTTTTCCCACCTCTTTACCGCTCGGATACATCCCTATACTCGGATACATCGCCTCATCTCGGGATACATCACCTCACCTCTGGATACATCCCCAAACTACTCGGATACATCGGAATCCCATTGGATACATCCCAAAACCACTCGGATACATCGGCATTCTTTTGGTTTTACCTTAATTTGATACATCGGGTGGGATGTATCCGAGGTGAGGCGATGTATCATGAGGTGAGACAATATATCATGACCTGGGCCGATGTATCCGAGTGGTACATGTGGTATATTAAGTAATTAAAATAAAGTAGTGGGAGAGTTAGTAAATATGGTAAGGAGGTATGTCTATTTAGGTAGTTTAACCCAAAAAAATGCATCTTTCCTTGTTTGACAACTCTTTAGTTTTAACTTTTCAGATTACATGTTTAAGACCACAAGATTAAAGGACATTTTGGTACATTCTACATATCTTTAATTTAAGATTATTCAAAAAAATTCTTTATTTTCTAATTAAACTGTGCCAAGTCAAAAGTCGAAACAGGACAATCAAATTGAAACTGTGAAAGTATAAGTTACAATAATTAATGATTTAATATATTTAAATGGTATATGAAATAATTATGGTCAAAAAATAATTTGATTATAAAAATTTGAACATTATCACATAAATTGGAACAACAATTTCATATAAACTGGTCCAAACATGAAACACCGCACATTAAGGAAAAAAAAGTTGCCAAAATCATCTTGAGCGAGAGTCATTAGTCTTTCTAAAACTTGTTCCTTTTCCCCACATTACTAGGAATAACACTAGTTGTTTCTTTCTTCTTCTTTTTTTTGGACATTGATTCAAAGTCCTATACAAGTTGGGATTAGGAATAAGGTTATTGACATGTCTATATATATATTTAAGCACTTGTCTAGTTTGGGATATTTATGCTACTATAAGTAATAAGTTTTACTTGAGTCGAGGGTCCATCAGAAATTGTGAGCTTGTTGTCGTATAAGTGATAAGTGTTGTTTCTCTTTTCGTTGCCAAAGCCTCTCTATATTGTTTGTTCATATATGGAGAGGAATAACAAACTCTATCTACCTTGGCTGAAACCTCTAATAGATACTAATTTTTATGGACATAATAATATATGTCTGGTACATAATCAGTATTGTACAATTTTTTGTAAGAAGTGCTCAGACAAACCTCATTGTGAATCATGTTGGAGGGTTGATCCAGAAGCTGAACATGAAGGTCACCAATATTTGCAGGTAAATAATTATACTATATGTTGAATCCTTAATTTTGGCTGCCTCGTATGTTTCACTTCTGACTCCGTACTGCACTCACACACACACACACTTTTCGTGTAAAAAACATATTAGGCTCAGTTGAACCTGATAAACTAATCCTCATACATCCACCTCTTCCCTCTTGATCTAAAAGTTGAGACTTTTATTCGGGTAGCGATTTGAACTTCGATTCTGTCGGCTTATTACCATAGTAAATTATATTTATATTACTACGTCTCATCTAAAAACTTAAGTTGATTTGAAAAGAAAGCATTTTTTTATGTTATATTTGCAACATCTTGTCTTAATAGGAGTTCTCCTTGTATATTATATGTATAATATATATATATATATATATATACTATATTGTTGGCTATTATTTGTTAGGGTGGCCCAAAAAATTAATTATCCCTTGTTCTTTTTTTTAATGTAATGCAGATATTTAAAGTTTCTACAAAAGCATCCGTTCGAAAAGCTGAAATAGAAAGAGAGGTAGATGTTACGAAGATTCAACCCTATATAATAAACACTCACAAAGTTGCGCTGCTGAAATCAAAAGATGGACATGGCGGATATCCCAGCTGTGTCATATGCCAAGTGAAGATAAAGGATGAACAGTATCAATTTTGCTCGATTTCTTGTAAAGTAAGTACAGTCAAATCTCTGTATAACGTCGTCATTTGTTCTAATATTTTTGGACTGATATTATAATATAACATAATATTGCAATCGGTCCCAAAGAAAACTTGAATGTTTTATAGAGTATGATTGTTATAAAAATGTCTGACTTAGTTTGTGTGTGTCGCAGATTGTGGGAGATGCAGAGGGATTAACGCTTGGTCACAGCGAGAGCGACAGTGTTGAAGAAACTGAAGCTGAATGCTCAAGTCAGAGTAATATTAATAGCCTACGGAAAAGACCAAGAAAGAGAAGGCCCTGGAGATCGCCTTTGTTTTAAATGATGTATTTGTGATACCTACCAAGGAGGGATTTCAAATTTATGAACTCTAAATGTTAGAATGACTACTTTAAGTGGAACCTAGATTATTCTAAATTTGATATTTCTACATACTAAATGATAGTATTTTTTTAATAAGAGGACATCTGTTCAGTTTGGCATACTACAAAGGCATATTTGGCCCTTTTCTCTTATTAATCAACTTATTAGGTTAATTGAGGGCTCCAGTTAAATCAAGATATATTTGAACCAACAATTGATTGAACAATAAAGGCAAGAGGAGGGTATATCTGCTTAATTTGTGTACTTAAAGGGCATATTTGACCCTTTTTCATACATTATTTGAGCAAAAGCTACTAGGTTCGGTCAAACCCATACCTGGACTTCTAGCTTTGCCCTTGATTGATTGCACGTTAGTTATGCACACACATTGGCACTTCCATTTATCGTCGATTGTATGTAGATCCAGTGATCTCATGGCGTCTAATTTTCACAATAAACACAAGAGTGCATTATCAAGAACAACTTAATGTTGTTCTGGCAAAAACAAAAAAAACTTTTAAGTAAAACCTATGAAAACTGTGCTTATCTCACTTAGAACTTTACACTCTTGTGCGTTTATATGCAAAACTTATTGATAGCAAGAACACCAAGTTTCTGACTGAAACATCGTTATCTAGTATCGAACAACAACAAAGACTGCTGAGAAAACATTAATATAAAATGTTACAACGTAATTAATATGGAGACTGAATATTTCAATACCTTCATAGCGAAGAGGCTGTGAAATGTTTAACATTTACACACTCACTAGTGCTGCAGGGTAGGGAAAAAGCCATTTAGCAAATACTTTCCTATGGTTAGTTATCTTCCATGGAGACGCCTCGTGACTGACTGCCCATAACAGGAGATATCTGTCCATGAACAGAACACATATATGCCTCGGACAAGTTTCTTCAGCCAATGGGACTCGAAATTATGTCCAAGCTATGATGCTCGGATCCTCTAAAAATTGCTGCTGCGTTCATGTCGGATCCTCCAAAAACACAAATATTATGTATTTTTGGAGGATCCATCACAGGTGCGGCACACTTTTTAAGGGTCCAAGCAACAGTGTTCAACCATCAGTTTCCAGAAAAAACTACTTGCCAGTACATAATTAAGAAAAGTTCGCATACCTTAAATAGCCCAGACCCTTTTCCCAACAAGAAGAAATAAGTTTACACATAATGCTAAAGAAGAAAAGTTAAACTTCAAACCCATCTCGTTCACGATATCAAGCAGATACATGGCAATTGGAAATATATTTATGCTAAAATCATCACAATTCATGAACTCACTCTGTAACTTGGGAACAAAAAAAAACCCCTTGAGACATGCCAGTTCTAAGGAGAACTTGGATTACCACAGCTCATATGCATAGAGTAATCTATGAGAGTGGCATTAGAGAAGGCTATTTTTACAGAGCCATTGCTTGCCAGCTCCTAAAAATTTCAACGCAAACGCGAAACTGAAGTTCTTGTGAGAACAGGGATGATTAAGACACTAGAAAAACAATAAGAAATAACAATAGGCATTCCAAGAGAAAACTAAAGTACGGTAAATAAGTTTAGTCTTTCCCTAGTTGGGAAATTTCTGGGTTGCAGTTTCTGGGAAAATTTTATTTTGTTACTGACATAACTGACAGTAGTTGTGTGAAGCTTCCTTTTATCTCATAAGTTAGTGAACCCAAAAGTGTAGGATTTGGGTCCATCTATTTGTGAGACAAAAAGAAGCCTCACACAACTATTGTCAGTTGTGTCATGCACATAATAAAGTTTTTCCAGTTACTGTGATTGGTAGTCACTTGTCACTTGCCTTGTATGACTTCTTTCTAATCACCATTGTCCGTTTCTCAATAGTATGTTAACTTGTTCCTATTGTTTACTCAGCAAAAGAAATAAAGGGTGAAAAATCCATATAACTGATATATTAGTCCAATGAAAGAAGCCAATTCAACCAGTAGGGAGTAGTTCGATTACACAACCAACCGCACCTTATCACATGATGATCTAGCACTAAATGATAGGAAGATCCAAAACTTCATTAAAGGAACTTGACATGCAATATGGTGCAGCTATTATACTCAAGATTACTAAGTATAAAATATAACTAAACATTTTTGCAAGAGACAAACATAGTTTTAATCCATGTTCCAACATGATCAAAAAAATAAAAAACTCGTGTAACTTGATGACTTTCTTGGTAAATTATCATTATGCAGGCGTGTCTATTGTTCTACATCTCATTATCAAATGGTCATTGATCTGTTTTATAGTTGCAATTAGTTGTGTCCTACTTTGTCTTTTATCAAAACATGGTTATGCACATTTTTTGTATAAGTTATCTAAGAGGTACTTGTACCGAACATACACAGCAGATTATATTTTAACTAAATTATCATTAACCTTCACGGTCAGAACTTACAGTTATTTGCTGGTAGTTGGTAATCAGGGTCTGTGGACCCCTTAGAAAGAAGCTACTGGAGCTGTTTTCTAAAGCACGCGGAGGCATTTCCAATACCTCCTTTGACCTACCTACAAGGGGAAGATTAGAAAGATGATCACCCCAAATATCATAAGTAAACTTTTCTTCCATACCCATCTTTTCATCAGTTTTAACTGCCATCTGATTTGGAGGTTTAGATCCAGGAGCTCGCAAATGTGGAGCAATTATAGAACTTGAAGCCAATGCTGGTTGACGACACATCAAGCGAGGAGCAGATCTATCAGCACAGGGAAAGGTTGCTGAAGCCAGAAGAACAGGTTTGCTGGCTGATCTTTTAGGTGCAGCAGGCTTCTGCTGAGGAAGAGGACGAACATTTTTGCCACCATACGTTACTGTTGCCTCTGTCTGCAAGACATTCCTCTCACATGCAAATTCAGTGTGTATACTTTTTTTACATTGATGGTTACCAACATCAGAAAAGGGATTGCTGAGCTTAACAGGTCGATCTACATCAGCAGACTGTGGAGATGGCCGGCTAGGTGTTGAACTTGAGGTAGGAGACAAGGGTGACGATGGTGTAGAATTGCCACTATGACTACTTGAAACATCAAAAACTCCAACCAAAGCAGTTGCAGAATTCTTTTTCTTCTTCCGCCTCCTCCCTTTCTCTTTTCCAATTTTGACAGTAAGATTACCAGTTTTTGAGGTTTCATTTGTATCAGAACTCTGAATTGCTACAGACTTTGTAGAGGATGACACTTCCATTCCCTTTTGGGTATCTGATACAGAGTTATATCCTGCACAATGATTCAGATTCTGATCAGTTACACTTTGATTTTTGGAGACAGCTGGACTATCTTCACATGTGCTGAAACTTTCAACTGACAGAGCCTCACCTTCCCCTATTGATCTAAGCAAACAGTTCAATTTAGAGGAGAAGATAAACTTGCCAATCTGTTTCTCAGTGGGATGCACGCGAGACAATTTTCCAGCATGACTAACAGATGTCATATAGCTTTTTCCACTCTTAGGCAAGCACTCATGGGAGCCAAAGGCCACCACTTGGGGTATGATGCACCAAATAACCAGAATGAACAAAGAAGCTAGAAGAAGAATTGTGACGAGCAATTTTTTCACCCTCATCCAAAACAAAGACTTCTTGCAGAAATGAAGCACACAGATAGGAAGACTGGCTTTCATTGGTATAACAAGTATGCCAGTTGCCAAAGCCAGTTCAAGATCTCTCTGTATAGTGGCAACGGAAAAATCAGTATGATATGATATCACAAGCTTTATAGACTCCTCAGGTTCAAGAGAAAAGCCTTTACAACCATTTATTACAAACCCATCTGTTCCACATTCCGTTCCAGAAATTTCAATTTTTTTTACCTCCAGGGGAAAGTCACCCACGTTCTTTGCATGAAGCTCCTTTGACAATGACAGAGAACATGCATGAAATTTATCCTTCATGTTATATAACACACCCGAAGAAGAGAGATTAAGAGGGGTTGGCATGTTTAATTTGAAATCCAGGTTCTGCACAGGTTCAGACTCATCAAGCAAGACCAAAGAAAGCAAACCCCCAGATCCTTTGAGAGTTAACCACTCCACACCAGAAAGATTGTTCCTGACCAAAGCAGAACTTCTCCACTGACATCGAGCTGCAGGTTGAAATAAAATTGGACCAAACGATGCTTTACCAAAAGGGTGAAGAAGAGCTTCAGTTACTGCATTCTCTGCTAGCGAAAAACCATATCTCTTTGGAGCAATAGAATAGTTACCAACTATTCTACTGGACAGAGAAGGCTGCAAATGGCTTCCTGAAGTCTTGCACTCATCAATAATTTCCCAGGAGTTCAGAACAAGCTGCACCAAGATTGGTTTTTGACTTGGGTTTTCTACTGTGATCCACTGAGAGTGATGACTTCCAACTTGAATCACTGGAAACACAACTTCACTTTCATCCAGTACGGACATGCCATTTGCAGTACCATGAGATTTCCAGTTCTTCAATATCAACTCATCTGCCACTGTTGTATCCACGGCCTTCAGATTAAATGGATAGACGAATCAACAATCAGGAGCTAATTCTATATACATCTGTACTAAACAAAGGCATACTACTAATGCAATAATGACAGCTATCTCCACTACTAGTACATTATAACAACATACCCAGTGTAAATTCAGATTAAGAAAAGCTAAAACAAAGTGAAGCTCCACATGAAATAAATTCGGCTCAGAAGTACAATTCTGCTGAACTAGTAAACACAGCTCATTATGGACATTCCATTTCATTTCTGCTAAATTTTGTGGGACTTGTTACACTGATTCAAGCATAATAAATCAAAAGAATAGCTATTAATAATCATTACAAGTTATCATATGAGTATATTTGCTCAAAAATTCCTCCCATTATGTATTCAAAAAACACAAAGTGAATTAAAACAACTTTATCAGAGGGTGAAATTGTATCCAGCATCCAGAATGCACTGAACACACAATTCTTTTTCCACTGAAGATGACTTTGGTTATCAAATATCATAGAAGTCTAAACTAGAAGTTACATCCTTATGAGTGAGAAAGTGGCTTCCAGTCCAAAACAGAACGGAAAACAAGGTGATTGGCAAGGAATCTTCTAGAGGTACAATGAACAACCATGCCAACTATACATGAAACCAGTGTTTCTGATACATTAAGTATAAGGGCATATCTCCTACTACAGATTAAATAGAGAAGAAGATCCCCTGCATTATACATGATATGGTATTTATGACTCCACCTATCACATGTTACAGGACACAATCCTACTTTATGCTGATAATTAAGGACTTCTATATTCTACACACGCAGATCCTTTAAAGGGCTTAATTGAGTTTCCTGCCACAATATTAGTTTCAAACGAAAG
Source organism: Jaltomata sinuosa (assembly GCA_003996215.1). Taxonomy (NCBI): domain Eukaryota; kingdom Viridiplantae; phylum Streptophyta; class Magnoliopsida; order Solanales; family Solanaceae; genus Jaltomata; species Jaltomata sinuosa. The sequence continues at coordinate 70,970 of QJPP01003781.1, forward strand.
CATCAATATCAATTCCAGTTGCTTGCGAAAATTCCCCAATAGGAAAAACACACAATTTTAAATTCTCAATTCTTACAACCCTGAAAGTTTGACAAATTATTTTTACTCATATAAGTGTTTAGAATACCCACTGAAAAGGAGATGTCACACCCGCGAAATGAGAGATAATAAGAACCAATAGCAGAATTCCAATACCTTGATTTCTAATGGTGACTGCATGCTGCTGCTGGAAAAGATTGCTCTTGTATTTCCTAGTTCTACTTCATCAGAGTGTTCTCCTTGACCTATAGAAGAGTCACATTTACCTCCTGAACAAAGGCTGACTACATCCCCGCAAGCAACTTCAATCTCAGAAGTTCTCGAGTCATTAGTTGATACGAGCAATTTACAGTTCATGCTCATTTCATGAGCTTGCACCACAGGATCAAGCAACAGAATAGATGGGGAACTGTAAGTGACCACAGCCACTTGCGTAACAGTGCCGGGGAAGAGTATTAATCCCTCAACATATCTGACATGAAAAAACTTGGTGTTCTCTCCAGCCTCACTTACCTTGACAATGCTCAATATGTAAGGAGAATCATTTCTCACAGATAGAGCAACAACACTAGTACCATCAGCAGCACATGGTCCTACAGTTTGAATAGACAAAGAAAGTGGATCTGTGACATCACTGTAAGCAGAAGACTTGCCCAGTTCTGCTTTGAGAGGGACAATAATTGTATCAGCTTTACCTTTGGAAGAGCTAAGCAACTGCAGAGAAAAGGCACCAAATATCTCTCCCCCAGTCTGACTAGGGAAATCTAATTCTATGATGGTCTCAGTTTTGTCAGGATCAATTTCCCAATTTCTATGGGGTCTAATTGCAACTAGAGGGATACCAACCTCATCACCCTTAACATCCAACCACTCCTTAACACCAAGCAAGCTGAAATTATTGTTTGAATCTTCAGCGTTATTCATACTACAAATTGCCTTTGCATATCGGGCATTATCTCCCGAAGAAATAGACGTCCAAATAGTTACCTCCTCCACATAGAGGGCTTCATTGTAAGGATTATACAAAGAAAGATTCTTACTCCGCCTTCCACTAGAGGAAATATCAAGACCGACTAAAGGCTGTATGCGATATGGGGATTCAACAGCAAAGCCCTTAGCCTGAACCAAGAAACCACCAGAGCTTGTCTGCAAAACAAACTGTGCTGAAGAGAGACCCAACCATGTAGGCAAAAACACAAAACAAATCGATGCAGTTTCACCAGGTGCCAACAACATTTCGCTGAAATTGCAAGGGTAAAACTGAGAATTGGTTCCATAAGGTTCAAATACAGTCAGTGTGCTGTCTCTGTGTGTATTTTTAACATTAAGAAAAGCTAATGAAGGAAAATATAAATATTTCTCCCCCCAGTCAAGCAAAGGGGGATTGATTTCTACATGAGGGGAAGAACCACCCAAAATCTTGAAACTGTCTGTCTCGGCTTCCGCTTTTGGTTTCAATTTTTCATATTTATCATCAGACAAAGGCCCTCCACCAAAAGAAACATCATTTGCTCTATTCCTTCTTATACAACTACAAGGCAATTCACTGTAACACTCCTGGTAACTCAGATAGCATGAAATTGTTCTTCCACCCATGAACTTGAAAATACAAGAATCGGATGACCTACTAATATTTGTATTCTCTTCATCTGATCCTATAGGCAAAGCAACATCGGATTGAACCCCAGAAACTTCTTCCACTTGTGATTGGGCATTCTTCTCTTCAAACAAAAAACCACGCAATCTGGGTGGAAAGCAAAACAAGTCTGTATGTGAACACACGCTATCAAGACTTTGACGAGGTACTGGATTCTCAAGAACGAAACCGGATGACAAATCACCACTAAAGCCATCCTCCTCATTGGGTTTGTAGGACATACATGCATCATATTCTGCTTGGTTTTTCTGTGCCTTCATTGAACATGGGTCACCTTTAGCCAGAATAACGATGATATGGAACAGAACCATCATAAAGCAGAATGCTTCACCATGGTGAAACACTCTCCTGAAGAAATTACTAATACAGATTAATATCTGACGTTAAAAAATAGAGCATCAATCATCATTTACAGGAAAGACGAAAACTTTAAACAGCTATTAGGCAGGGCATATACAAACACACACTAAAATTTTTGGAAAACACTAACACCTCCACCACAACAACTATAAGAACAGTACAAACATTAACTACACCTCAATCCAGTGGCGGCACCAGGATTTTCACTAAGGAGCTTCAAAATATGAAGAAGTAAACACACGAAATAGACGAAGGAGTTCCAACATCTACTATATATACATAAAAAAATAACAAATTAACTATGTATAAACAGTGTAATTTTCCACCAAGGAGGTTCGGATGAACCCACTCAGCCCTACCTAGCTCCGCCCCTGCGGCTCAATCGCAAACTGGCAGGAGTCCACTATTTCAGATTTTTTTTTGAAAAAAAACACCTATTTTGGGAATGAAAAGAAGTCAGGAAAAAAAACATTAAATTTTAGGAATAAAATGAAAAGTAGTATAAGAGCCAATCAACCAATGTTAAAAATAGAAAAAACAGACAAAAATGACGATTAACAAATACCTCCCACAGAAAAAAAAGAAGAAAGAAACTGTTTGTATTAAATAAGCAAGTAAAAACCATTGCTTATTTTAAGTACGAGTAGAAGCTAAGTTAAAAAAAAAAAAGTAAACATGTTATCAATTCATAGCTTAAAGCTTTTTAGCATGTTCATTGAACAAGCAAGCAAACATACCAAAAATAGACATTCAAAAGCTCCAAAAAAAACATCAAAGGAAGGGGGAAAAAAATTCGTTACCGGATGCCGGAGAAGTATCCGATCATTAGGGTTTGATAATCCATTGACGAAGAGAGAAAAAGAACATGAGTGAAAAAGAAAAAAAAAGAAAATAGTTTTTGTGATGATGATGGTGGTGGTGGCTAGGGCTTATAAGGGATTGGATTTTCTCGGCCCAAGAAAAAGGGGGAGAGAGTCAAATTGGAGCACACACAAAAGAGATACAAAACAAGAAAGACGCAGTTTCAAAAAGGGGTACACCTGATAAACATACCCCCGAATGAATGGCCTCGAACAACGAACGAAGCGAAAAAATAAAACTGAATAAACAGAGAGAAAATGACTATTCAGGGAACTAAATTACTCAACTGTCCCTACTGCCAAAGAAATGGACCAAGGTAAGCCTAGTATAATTAATATTCCCTCCCTTTCAATTAATTTGTTTTACTTACCTTTTTAATCTATTTCAAAAAAAATTATTACTTTTTCTTCTTTTTAGAGTACTTCTTCCGTCTCATTTTATGTGGCACCTCTTAACTTGGCACGATATTTAAGAAAAAAAGAAGACTTTTGAAATTTATGGTCCAAAATAATCCTTGAACGTGTGGTTGTAAATCATTTCATTAAGAGTAAAAGAGAAATTTCAAAGTTAAATTTTTTCTAATTATAGAAAGTGGCATTCTTTTTGGGACGGACTAAAAGAAAAAGTGTGCCACATAAAATGAGACGGAGAGAGTAATTCTTTATAGGTATTTGGTCATAAAAATCAAAAAAGAAAAATCACTTTATTAAGATTTTCAAAATTAGAGCTGGAGTTAATATTGTGTTTGGCTATATTTTTACAATAAATATTCAAAATTTAAATATATTTTTTAATAAAATATGAAATATAATTTAAATGGGTTTATTTTATAAAAATAAAAAATTTAAATTTTTTTTGAAAAATGTAGAAGTTAAAATAGATTTTTGGCTGTTTTTCAAAATTTTAAATATAACTTGTATTTTCTGTGGTCAAACACTGATTTTCGAATAAAGTGATTTTTTTTGAAAAAAAGGTGAAAAAATCACATGGTCAAACAAGTCCTAAAAAATATTTTCTTACGTTTCACATGTCTTTAATTTAATATCATAAGATTCAAAAATCTTCTTTATTTTTCTTAAAATCTGTGTCAAATCAAGACCAAATAAACATACTGAAACGGAGGGAGTAACTTGAACATCAACTTTCTCTTCTTTATTTTTAACATCAAAATTTATATTTTTAAAATTACACAAGATAATTAATTTTTATAATTAATAACTTCAAAATATTTTAAGAAAATATTTTTAAAACTAATAATAGGCAATGGAACCAGATTATTTTGCTATAATTTTTTACAATCTTGCTTTAAAAATATTTCTTTTGGGTACATTCTTATCTTTTTTAGATTCTATTTGTGAAATTATATTAGGTAAGTTAATGTTATAATAATTAATAAGCAAATGTTATATTTTTCTGCAAATTAAAGTTTTTCTCACTTGAAAAATATTTTTTTAACATCAAAAAGTATATATTTTAGCATTACGCGAATGCATAATTTTGTAATTTAGAAAGGTAACAAAAAATTTAATATAATTTTCAAATAATAAATAATAATGTCATTGTTGATTAGTATCCAAAGGTTGAGGTCTATTCTTCTAAAAGGTGAAGCACTGAATAAATCAGGCACTAAAAGAACGTTCGAAGATTATTTTTTTTGTCATTTAATATTTTTTTAATCTAAAAATAATGGATTTGAAATTAATAATCACCGTAAATAATTTTTGAAAAATCCAAATATAAAATTTCTAATTTCTTAAAAAAAAAAAAACAATTGAATGTTAAAATAATAAAAATGATTTAAACCAATTTTATTTATATATTTGGTCATAATTTTTAAGCACTTTTTGAAGATATCGTAAAGGGACCATTGAATCTTGAATCTATTTTAATGAGGTTCGTGCCTCTGTGGTGTACGGCTACTTTGAGGAAACGGTTTAATGACAGCTGCTTGTAGTGGGGCCCACCCCAAACACAATGCGGCGTTCAAGAATTTGTGAAGGAAGGGTAACTGTGTAAATGAGAAATATCTTGAGGGTAAAATGGGAAAATAAAATAGGCTACCCTGGTAGTAGTAATTAATTAAACGATCAAGAATTTGTGAAGGGCAACTGTGGAAATGAGAAATATCTCGAGGGTAAAACGGGAAAATAAAATAGGCTACCCTGGTAGTAATTAATCAATTAAACAATCAAGAACAAGTGGCATGGAAATGAGTGGTACAACGCGATGCTCTATCACTAGGTGGATTCCCATGTTATATGTAATAAAGTTATACTTTCTTGATTTTAATTTATTTGTTTGATTTTGATTTGACATGAAATTTTAAAAAATTAAAATTATTGATATTGATATTTTTCTTTCGTACAATATTTTTTCATCATAGCGAGAGTTTATCAAAATGGTATTTATATCTCACAAAAAGGGGATAAAACCTCCCTGCACCTTAACTTTCTCAAATTACATTTATAAAATTACATCCAATATATTATTATTATTTAAACAAAAATTATTACCTCCGAACAATCTCACAGCTAATGCACCAAGCTCGGCTAGCTTTATATCTTTTCCTATAGCCATGTGTTTAATTAGAACACAATCCGATATTACTTTCATTTATTTTTATTTGTCCAACTTAATAAATCAAAATAGAATTATCACTTATATTTTAATTTACTTATATTATTAACATTAATTATTTTCAAATATATATTTTAAAATATTAAATTTTTTATATTAATAAATAGTATAATAAGTTTATTATTTTATTAATTAGTTTTTAAAAGATATACAAAATTAAACATTAAGAAGTAAAAATAAACGATGAAAATAAAAGTCAACTATTCATCTTTCAATTTATTAATAAAAAAAATAAAGAAAATGGCATACCTAGTTGGTCCTGTCTTTATTACTCATGTGATATCATCCTAGCCAACTCCTAATTAATAAGCGACACGAATAAGCTTAATTTGGCTAGACATTTATCGGTAGTAGCGGTAAAAGTAGAAACATTTGTAACATTTTTCATTCGTCCAATAGTCTTTTTTTTTTTAATTTGTGTTCGATAATTATATTGAAATCTCAAATAATTTAAATTGCGCACTGCAATATTCATTTTGAAGGTGCACTCCCAATATATTTTCTTCATACTCAAAGTTTGAATTCAAAACCTCCGATTAAGAATGGGACAATTTTATCACTGCACCACAACCCATATTGATTTTCCAATAGTTATTGATAGAGTCACTTAAGTACTAACTCGTTTTAATTTATGCATTCTAATTTTATTTTATAATTTTATGTGTAACAAAGTTCTTAAGAATTGTGATCGTAAATATATCATATGTAAAATTAAAGTTAAAAGACTATTGAAAATAATATTTTTAAAAATAGATTTAAATTAAAAGCAAAATACATAAGTTCAAACGGAGGGAGACAGGGAGTACTGCTTTATTACTACAACGGTTCTCTCGTGAAAAATTATATAATAGTAACACATTCTCATTTTTTTTAATATAAAAAACCTAAAATTTATTTATGCAAATAAAACTAAAATTGAAACCTTTTTTGTGCGCTAATAATTTAAAACGATGTAAATTATGTCATTTTTCTGGATTTAAGGATGCTTTTTCGTTTTTAGTTAATTTTGAAAGTAATTCAGATATTTTTATATTTGAACACTCATTATCTTTAATTTTTTCACTCTATGATTGATGATATGTTCTTTTAATCATAAAATATTATGACATATTTAAGATGATAAGTTTAAAAGATATTTTGGCATATGTCAAAAGTCATTTTTTTTCTTAAATTTCATTATCGATTGAACGTCATCATATCAAGTATTCTTTTTATGAGATCATTAAAGAAATTATTTATGTTTTAAAATAATTTAAGCTTAAACTACTCTTTTATCTTTAATCTTATATTATTTATAACAACAAACATCTCATCACATGATTTGCATCATTTTTCGATTTGCGTGTCATCTTAAGCAAGGATCACAATAATTTTCTCTATGTCGTTTCAAATTTATTGAATATCTATGGAGGAACTCATCACGTGTATTAATTATAATTTTTAATTTTTTTATAATTTTTAATGTCACGTTATTTGTAGCGACATATATCTCATCACGTGTTTTGCAAAATTTCTCATCACGTCTGTTGTACAGTTTCTCGATTTGTGTGTCAAGCAATGATCACACTAATTTTTTTTATGTCGTTTCAAATTTATTGAATGTCTCCGGAGGAACTCATCATGTGCATTAATTATAACTCTTATTTTTTTTTTTAGTTTTTAATATCACGTTATTTATAGCGATATATATCTCATCACGAGTCTTGCACAGTTTTTCATCACGTTTTTTGCACCGTTTCTCAGTATGTGTGTCAAGCAAGGATCACACTAATTTTCTCTATGTCATTTCAAATTTATTGAAAGTTCTCGGAGAAATTCACCACATGTTTTAATTATAACTTTTAAAAACATATTTTTATCTTTAATGTCACGTTATTTAGTCATATATATCTCATCGCATATTTTACACTATTTTTCAATTTGTATGGCATCTTAAAGAAGAATCATACTAATTTTTTTATGTCGTTTCAAATATATTGGATGTCTCCGGATAAACTCATCTTGTGTATTAAACAAAATTTTTAAAATTATTTTTTTATTTTTAATGTCATGTTATTTATAGCCATGAATATCTCATCACATGTTTAGCATCGTTTCTCAATTATGTGTCATTTTAAATAAAATATCACACTAATCCTCTTTATATCGTTTCAAATTTGTTGAATGTGTCCAGAAGAACTCATCACATATTTTAATAAAAAAATTAATATTATTTTTTTCTCTTTAATGTCACGTTATTTATAGTCGCAGATCATATCTTAGCACATGTTTTGCACTATTTTTTAATTTATGTGTCATCTTAAGTAAGGATCACACTAATCTTCTATATGTCGTTCTAAATTTGTTGGATGTCTTTGAAGAAACTCATCACATGTATTAATTAAATTTTTTAAATTATTTTTATCTATAATATCACGTTATTTATAGTCACAAATATCTCATCACATATTTGACATTATTTCTTGATTTGTGTGTTATCTTAAGCAATATCACACAAATCTTATTTATGTCGTTTCAAATTTGTTGAATGTCTTCGAAGAAACTCATTACATGTTTTAATTAACTTTTAAAATTATTTCTTTCTATTTTTAATGTCATGTCATTCATATTCACGGATATCTCATGACATATCTTACACTATTTTTTTATTTGTGTGTCATCGTAAGCAAGGATCAGACTAATTTTCTCTATGACGTTCTAAATTTATTGAATATCTCCGGAGAAACTCATCACATGTATTAATTATGACTTTGAAATTTATTTTTATTTTTTATGTTACATTATTTATAATCATAATATCTCATCACATGTTTTGCACCATTTTTAATTTGTGTGTCATCTTAAATAAGGATCATATTAATCTTCTCTATACCATTTCAAATTTATTTGATGTCTTCGAAGGAACTCATCACATGCTTTAATTACAACTTTCAAAAATCACTTTTTCTATCTTTAATGTCATATTATTTATAGCCATAGATATCTTATCACATATTTTTAATTTTATTTTATTTTATTTATGCGTTATCTTAAACAAGAATTACACTTATTTTTTTACGTCGTTTCAAAATTTATTGAATGTATCTGAAGGAACTCATTATATGTTTTAATTATTACTTTTTAAATTAATTTTTTAATCTTTAAAGTCACGTTATTTATAGTCATCGATATCTCATCACAGGTTTTGTATTTCTTAATTTATGTATGTCATCTTTAAGTAAGGAACACACTAGCTAATTTTATTTGCATCGTTTCAATTTTATTAAATATCTCCAAAGTACTCGTCGCATGTTTAACTACAACTTTAAAAATTCTTTCTTTCTTATTTACATTTAACTTTTTCTCGACACGTACGTTGCACGTGTGTATCTAGTCATGTAGCTTACGGTGTTATAAAATATATAATACCTAAAATTTCTCTTTTTCAATCATATCTCGTAGTAATACACTCTCAATTTTAAAATGTCACTATTCAAAGATTGGAGTTGTGATAAAACCTACCTCAATCCTATCTTGGTAGGTAAGTCAACTCTCAAATACAACAAGAATGCAAGTAAAAGTGAAAAATAAGAAATTTACACAATAATATCTCAAAACTCCTCTTATACTCATAAATATACTACAAAAAATATGCATAATTCATCCCACAACTTAGAATCACATGTACAAGAGCTTACTAAAGTAAATGAGTAAAAAATATTGAGTCTAAAAATACTATATAATACTAAGAGACAGAATCAAAACAAGAAGGAAACGGGCCAAGTCTTCAAATGCCATGAGCTCGTCATGTATCCAAAATCACTCAGCCTCAAATAAGTCAGGAATCGCGCAGGTGACTGGTACCTAAATCTATATCAGAAAAGATGAAGAAGAGTAGGGTGAGTACAAATCACTAGTACTCAGTAGGCATCATAGGTCGGTCGAACTTAAGTAGTTACTATATTAAATAAAGAATGCTAAAAATAACTCTGCACGCAAAAAAATTCTAGTAGTTCAATAATAACATGCAATAAAGAACATCACAAGATATAATAGTTATAAAATATGCAACGCAATGATCAATGATCCTACATATATATACCCTCTCCACATTGGCATGCTTTGAGGTGGGACCCATGAGAGACTCTGAGATTCATATATTCTTTCAGAATCATTTTCCTTCAAGTATCACATCATAATCAAGTACACAAAATTATTTTCTTTTGGATTTCACATTATAATCAAGTACCAAAAATTATTTTTCTTTGAATTTCACATCATAATCAAGATTCAAAATTATTTTTCTTTGGGTGTCACATCGCAGCCACCGTCTGAAACTATTTTTCTTCGGACAAATAAAATAGAGCATTTCTTTAAAATAATATTTTTTCATAATATCATATTTGTGATTCATGAGTATGCATGATCACAATAATAAAGTAAATTTGATGCAACAAATATATTCACAGTGCAATATTAAATTCATAAGCCCAGGCTACAAGCCTTGAAATTAGTAAAATTCCTCAATCTTGCTATATTTTTTTCATTAATTTTATTTACTATCCTTAATTATGCCATCAGGACAAATCAATCCCTCATATAAGTAATAATGTAAGGAATCAATGAATAACATCATGTACGATATAATCTTTTTAAGTCTCAAGTCATTAACGGTCTAACCCCAATTCAAGTATCACAATATTCGATCATCATAATAAGTACTTCAACTCAATATTTTGCTCAACCCGAACATACTTTACACAATAAGATTTCGCTCAAGCTAAGTCTAAAGAAAAGTAAGTCATAATTTACCTTGAAGTCAAATCGCAAGGTTGTCACAACGCAACATTTCCCTTTGAATAGTCTCGTTTGAATGACTCTGAGTCCCTTCCAATCTATCACAAACATACTCTACACATGAATACAAGTTCATTGACACTCATATCTTAGCATAAAAGTTCGGGTTAAACTTGGGTCAAATATTCAACCCTCGAAATTCAACGACGGAATTGAGAAATTCTTCCAAAATTATTTTACCCATAAGATAAGAAACTCAAATATGAAATTTTGCTAAAAATGAAGCTCAAATCAAACCTTAAATCATCAATTTAAACTTTTCAAAGCTTTAGAAAAAAGTCACAAAAATCACATTCTTACACATGATAATTCGATGAAATAAGGAAAGAATCATTAGGGAATTACCAAAAGAAAGGTTAAAAACTTACCCTCATGAAGAATTTTTGAAAATCATGCACAAATCACCTTAATTCGAGCTCTAAAACTCTCAAAAATAAATTATGAAGCATAAGTTCGAAAATAAAAATAAAATATGATCCAAGGCGATTTCTTTTTTGCAGACAGTAGCCCTATGTCGTGATCGCGAAAGCTCCATTGCGATCGCAATGAAGGGACCCAAACCCAGCCCACCACTTCTCCTTCGCGGATGCGATGGAGTTCTCGTGATTGCAAAGGGTAATTAAATCCCTCTTCGCGAATGCGATGGACCCCTTTGCGATCGCGAACATGGGTACAACAGACACTAGTTGACAACAACAAGCCCAACAATTCAAAACTCAGAACGAACCCTCAAAAATCACTCGGAGTCCACTAAACATAAACTGATAATACAAATTAGTAAAACTAATAATACAAATTAGTCGTAAAATACATTCCAGACTTGCTAGAATCCTCAAAACACCATTTCAAGATCGTTTTAATCAAATATTGATCGATGTTAACTCAAAACTTTAAATTCATCCAAATGACTAAAATATCCTAAAAAGTCTCAGAAACTGAACCAAACCTCTAACTAGGCCAAAAATCACCCTCCAGACCTAATGAAATCATCAAAATTCAGATCTGACCTCGCCAACACCAAATATTAACTTTGGTAAAAAATTTAAAGTTTTCAACTTCCAAAACTAAAAAGGTTTTTCAAAACACATTCAATCACCTCGAAAATTAAATCACCCATCCTCACAAGTCATAAGTTTTAATTCAAAGCTATGGAGAAGGGTAAAAGAGAGAAAACAAGCAGAAATCACAAAGTGACTGAGAGGGTCATTGCATCATCCACTTCTAAAACATACGTTTGTTCTCGAATGTAAAGACATAGAACGTACTTGAAAACTCAAACATCTAGAGATATCTACTCCGCATGTCCAACTTAGTCTCCCAAGTGGTCTATTCCGCCGGAGATGCTTCCATTGCACTTTTATCAAAGCTATTTATTTGGACCTCAACTTGCGAATCTGCCTATCTAATATAGCTATAGGCTTCTCCTCAAAGGCCAAACTCTGATCTAACTGAACTACATCCCATTGAATCACATGGGAACTATAATACCTCGGGATCTAAATCAGCAAATCTATGGGACTCAGCAGAATTTTTTTAGAGTTTTCAGGGATCTCGGTTAGATCATAGGCCATCATTTAGGTTCATGATCTGTGGTCTAACTCGTAGACTGATCCCTTATTATGTTATCCTCTCGAGTATTTACGGGTGACTCAATGGGTCATTGTTTTGAATGACGAGTCCGTCCTGTCAACCATAGAACCACCATCAAAGGGGTATTATTTTTGGGTCTGAAAACCACGGCTCAGTTGAAGAACCGTAGACCCATTCCACGGGTCATCCTGTCAGACATAAATCCCCATGTCCAGAGGACCCACATTCTCTTAGACTCGACCATGGGTCACAAGATGGTCCATCGATGTATTTCACAGACCGTCCATACACTCATGAAATTGAGGATCAGAGAGCTTAAGATTTGTTCTAGATTCTACGGCTCGATCCACGGTTCGTAGGTTAAGTCCATAGACCGTAGACCCAACGGTGAAATCCCCAATTTTAGTTTTATTAAGCTCATTCATTGGGGTTAATTACTATTTTCCTCACTTTTAAAATCCAAATCCATGTCATTTTAGGGTCTTTAAGGGGAGTTATATCAAAATTAGCCAATCTTTTCCTCATTCTTTCGATCAAACCTCAAAAAGTAAGAAAACAATTCTTCTCTCAAGCTTTAAGACCTAGGGCTTCTTCTCCAATTCTCTACCTTCGAGTTCAAGTTAAGAAAGCTTCAAGTTCAGGTATGTGGGTATTCAATAAGGGTTTTATTCCACCCTTATGCCCAAAATTTTAAGTTTTACCTTATTTTTATGAATTTATGAAACTAGAGTTTTTACCCAATTATGAAATTTCATGTAAATTTACTTACATTGCTATATGATTTCTAATCCTTAATACATGATTTTGCATGAGTTTTTATAAGTATTTTTTAACCTCATGATTTGAGAATAAACTTAGCATGATTTGATCTCATTATATATTTTAAGCAAAATTGGGCATGCTAAGATAGCATGGCCTCAAGTATTCATGTAGATAGCTCGCCTAGTTTCTCAAGTTATGAAATTTAGCAAGAAACATGTATTGAACTAGAGTCATGCTATACATTCAAAAATTATATTTTCATGATATGTATGAGCTCTATGATATATTTTGGGAGTAGTATTTAGCACCGAGCCGATGAGGATTCTAGATAACCCAAGTCCAGAACTACGTTACTAGCATATGTTTTGTTTTGCCAAATAGGCTCATGATAGTGATTCCACTCTAAACATGGTCTTATACCCCAACAAGGTACATGTCAACTCTGCTAACTAGGATACAAAAGTTGGATTTTATGTAGCTCACATGGTCTATATCGGTTACAAGAAATTCCCACAAGGAAATAGTTTTAAATTACTAAATGTACATGACTCTTAACTTTCAAGTTCAAACTTAATATTTATGATTTATGGTTATAGACATGCTTTCAGCTTATGATTTTATTTTGAGTCATTATATTATAATTTTCACTACTATTGCATGATTTCAGACCTAAATATGTTTCTAAGCATATTTTATCATGACATATGCATATGTCATATACTTAGTACATTTCATAGTACTGATCACATACCTCTTTATATTGCATCTTATCATAATGTAGATTCAAACGCTCATTCTCAGACTCATGGCTAGACACCATCAAAATTTCCAGTCACAGTGGTGAGTCCTCATCATTCAAGGGCTTAGTTATGAGTTTAGTTTACTTTTATGATTTCCTTCTGTACTTGGAGTTAGCTGGGGATCTTGTCCCAGAAAATCATCTTATTAGTTTTAGAGGCTTTTCAAACATTGTTAGACAGTAGTATTCATTGATTTAGAATGTTATTCTCACTCATTTAGTATACAGATTTAGTGCTCATTATCTCATTTAAGATTTCGCTATATCTATATATTTATTCCTTATGTTTAAGTTATGTTAAGGCCAAGGATTAACTTGGGATCACTTGTGGTCCCAGGTCTCGTGTTACGTCCAGGGGATAGACTCAGAACTTGACAAACTTGGTATCAAAGCATCAGTTTTTAGGTGTCCTAGGTGTCTGAAAGCCGTATTAAGTAGAGTCTCTTTCATGAGTGTGAAGAGCGCCACACTTATGAGGGGAGGCTACAAGACGTTTTAGGAAAAACTCCACTTCTTTCATGTTTTTATCATGCGATAGAGTTTAACTCTATTTCTCCCTTCTAATTCATTCGTTATGTATTTTAGATCATGCCCCCATGAAGGCGACGCTCGTAATGCTAACCCTCCATCTTTAGACCATAAAGTTGCAAACACTGATTTCATAATACAAACACTGATTTCATAATGCCATTCAAATATTAGCTCAAGTGATGAAAAATTAGGATAATTAGCAGACCCCTGTTCTAGCTAACTAAAATGGTGGGAAAAATGCTGCTAGAGTTAGAGATTTCATCCGTATGAATCTGTCAGAGTTTTTAGGGTCAAGGGTTGGTGAAGAATCGCAGAACTTCATTGATAAGGTGAAGAACATTCTTGAGGTGATGCAGATGACTGATAGTGACAGTTTTGAGCTAGCTTTTTACCAGCTCAAGAATGTGGCTCACATTTGGTACACTCAGCGGAAGGATGATAGGAGCAGAAATGTAACTCTTATGACTTGAGAGTGCTTTGTTCGGGCTTTTATGAATAGGTTCTTCCCAAGGGAGTTGAGAAAGGCAAAGGCTGAGGATTTTATCAACTTGAGTCAGGGATCGATGTAAGTTTAAGAGTATGGGCTGAAGTTCACTCAGCTCTCTAAGTATGCTCCATAGATGGTGGTAGAGCCAAGGGCCAAAATAAGTTTGTTTCCGGAGTTTCTAATTTGGTGAAAAAGGAATGCCAAAATGCTATGTTGGTTGGGGATATGGAAATCTCCAGGATTATGACTTATGCACAATAGATCGAAGAGAAGAAGCTAAAGAAGAGGGCAAGGGAGAAAAAGAGGGCTAGAATAGAGGATTTAGGATTCAGTCAGCAGAGGTTCGGAGGTGGAAACCGATCTTCGTTTCAGAAGATTTCATCAGGACCAGTGCCATCATCATCTAGTGCTCCTACCCTGACACCTAGACCTAAGCATGATCAGACAGGTAGGGCATCATGCTCTTGCTCTAAGGAAAGTGTTGCAAAGGGGACTTCCTACCTTATTTGCAACAAATGTGGTAACAATCAGCTTGGAGAGTATCTCTATGGCACAAGAGGGTGTTTTGGATGCGGTCAGATTGGTCACCGAATTAAAGACTGCCCTTTTGCCAAGTAGAACATTAGAGGTGGCATAACTTAGTCCACTGCAGCAGCTCTAACATGCCATATAACACAGCAAGGTGCCACTTTAGGTAGCAGTGGTGGTCAGCGTTAGAACCGTCGCTATGCTATGTCATCTCGCCAGGATCAGGAGAGTTCCCAAGACGTAGTCACTGGTATGTTATAAGTCTTCTCTCTTAATGTTTATGCATTACTAGACCCTAGGGCTTCATTATTATTTGTGACCCCTTATGTTGCATGCAAGTTTGAAGTCAGTCCTGAACAACTCCTAGATCCCTTTCATGTCTTCACTCTAGTCGGTGAGTCAGTCCTAGCCAAGAGAGTATATAGAAACTGCCCAGTCATAGTCCTCCATAGGGTCACCTCAGCTAATTTAGTAGAATTAGAGATGACCAATTTTAATGTTATTCTTGGTATGGATTGGTTACATACCTGTTATGCCTCAGATATTTGTAGAACTGGAGTTGTCAAGTTTCAGTTTCTGAATGAGCTTGTCTAAGAATGGCAAGGCAGTCCCCCTATGTCACAAGGTCATTTCATATCTTACCTCAAGGCTAGAAAAATAATCTCTAAAGGGTGCATCTACTATGTAGTTTGGGTCAAGGATTTCGAGTCCAAGACCCTATCTCTCCAGTCAATTCCCATAGTAAATGAGTTCCCAGAAGTGTTTCCTGAAGATCTTCCTGGAGTTCTTCCTGATAGGAAGATTGACTTTGGGATAGACCTCTTTCTAAATTCGCAGCTCATATCCATTCCTTCTTATAGAATGACTCCAGTTGAGATTAAGGAATTGAAGGATCAGTTGAAAGACCTCTTAGATAAAAGTTTCATTAGACCCAATATCTCTCCATGGGGTGCCCTAGTCCTCTTTGTGCGTATGAAAGACGGTTCTCTCAAAATGTGCACCGATTACCATCAGCTAAAAAAGGTCACAATCAAGAACAAATATCCCATCCCTAATATTGATGACTTATTCGACCAGCTTCAGAGTGCCAGTTATTTCTCCAAGATTGACCTCAGTTCCGATTATCATCAGCTCAGAGTTAAAGAATGTGACATTTTGAAGATAGCCTTTAGAACCCGGTATGATCACTATGAATTTGTGCTTATGTCTTTCAGACTAACGAATGATCCTGCAGCTTTTAAGATTTAATAAACAGGGTATTCAAGCAGTACTGTCATATCCCGAGCCTCCCCCTTGGATGTAATACGGGACCCAAGATCACAAGTGATCTCAAGATAACTCTCTGGCATTAGCATGACTTAAAAACTAAAAAAAACATAAGAATGAAAGCTTAACTGAAGTAATGAGCAACTTGATCTGTCATATAAATATAAGTCTAAAAATGACAATCTGAGTTAAACTGATTATCTGACTCTACGTCTGATAGCCTCTACTACTGGCGAGTTACTGGGACTGTCACGCCCCGAGGCTACCCCCTAGATGCAACACGGTGCTCAGTGTCACGAATGACCCAGTGCTCAGTGTCACGAATGACCCCAAGCTAACCCATGGCATGGCATATCTATAAAGTTCAAGTTAAAAGCATATATTGTGCAGAAGCTGAAGAAAACAGTTTAATATCTGAAGTGGGAAAGACCCAAAGTGTGTCTAAATATAAAATATATAAAGAATATAGTGATGACTGAAAACAACAGTAACAACTCAAGCTAAATCTAGTCTATGTCTGAAAGCCTCTAACTGATGCGAGTTGCTGGGACATTCTCCCAGCTAACTCTAATAATCTGAAAACTGAAATAAGAAGACTAAAAGTAAAGAATGTCTATCATCCTCAAACTATGAGGACTCACCACTGAAGCTGCTGAGTAGGACTGGAAGTCGATCTAAGCGCGCGCGGTCTAGATGTTGAGTGCCTGAACCTACATCATCAAATGATGTAGCACAAAAGTATGCGTCAGTACTTTAAATGTACTGAGCATGCGGGATGTGGGCTAAGCTGAACAACATAATAACTGAACATGGAAATATATATAAACTGAAGCATAAACTGAAAGCTAAGCTGGATACAATGACCAAGTACTAACATGAATATAATATGCTAAACCGAATGCTAAAACAGATACTGAGTACATAGTCAATGCAATATGAGTCTAATTGTGAGAGATACTATTAACCAACATACCCCAAGCTGAGCTAAATATGGGGCCAACCTGTAACCCTAGATGGAAGGGTGTTCATACCTTGCCAAGGGTACGAACAAGTCTAACGTGAATCCACTAACTGATATCCATAAGGGACAGAGGTGTGCAGCCTAACCTGACAGTTGACCCCTCTTTACACCTACGGTGGTGCCGTAGTTCTGGGATTGGGGGACTACTACCAAAGGTCTTAGCCTAATCGGACAGTTAAGCCTTCATCCCGTCATCCGCTTGGTACTAAGTCTACTTCCAATGGAAGTAAGCAATGAAATACAAACTGAAACACTGGATATCTCAAATACTGACAATAATCTGAGAATGCACTTATATATACATATATACTGAAACTGATGGCATTCGAATATTGAAACATGATCATCTGATTTGTTTGCCTAGCAAGCATAATTTATGAGTACTGAAATTTAGACATGCTAGGGTTTCTGAGTCCTGAACTTGTGATCATACTAACCCTCCAAGAAACATGAAATAGGCATCAACATAAGCAGTAAAATCTAAATTACAATGAATCCCTAAGATTTAGGAACCCTAGGTCTGAACAAATCCATGGAGGACTAAAAAAATGACTGAAATCTAGGGACCTAATGGGTGAAAAGAACCCACTAGTGAAGTCCCACATACATGGAGAAGAAACTACGAAGAAATTCTTTGGATTTTGGTGCTGAACTTGAAGAGGACCTCTGCCTGTTCTTCAGAGAAAACAATCGCCTCTTTCTCTTCTTTTCTTTCTAAGTCTGATGATTTTTAGGAGAACAGAGGTTTTAGGTAGTTTTTGACTAATTAATTAGGATTAGAGTAGACAAAACAATGTAGCTTAGGCATTAAAAGAGGTAGGAAAAGTCTGGAATACCTTGGAAAAATTTAAAAGAAAACTACTGAAATTCGTGACTCAGGTTTCATAGATGGGTTCCATGACTCGTGAAAGATTTCACGGCTAGTGGAACCCTGTCGTGGTTCCTGGCCCTTTTTGTCTAGATGCGAGTCTGAGTCCCACGACTTGGGTTCATGACCCGTGGAACCTTCCACGGTCCGTAGAACCTATCCGTGGTTCTCAGAGAAATGGTTGGCCTCAGGTCTGGTTCCATGACTTGGGTTTACGGCTCGTGGATCCTTCCACAGTCCGTAGAACCCAATTGTGGTTCTCAAAGAAATTGTCAATTCTCTAATCTAATTCCACCGGTCCAGTCCACGACTCGTGAAAACTTTCACGGGTCGTGGATCCAATTAGTGATTTGGCTGACAGTTGGAAAAATTATTTTTCTTCTGGTTTTCTAAGCTAAGTCTGGGCTGGAAGTTCTGGAGTGTTACAATATCTCCCCCTTGGGATTATTTATCCTCGAATAAAGACTAAACAAGCTGAGTTTGGAGGGAAAGAGCTGCAATCCCTACCAACTGAGTACTAGAAATTGATATCTAACTGAACTGAGTTCCATGAACATGCAAATATGCTGAAATGCAAGGATAACTAAGGGAACAAGGTACTGAGACTGAATTACACAAGAGTAAACTGAGAGACTGGAGAGGAACTATTACCTCAAGCTGAAACTGAATCAAAAGAAAAGAGGTGGGGATACTTGTCCATCATGGCTGCTTCTGCTTTCCAAGTAGCTCCCTCTACGGACTGATTCCTCCATAAAACCTTTACTGAGGCGACTTCCTTATTCCTCAACCTACGGACTTGATGGTCAAGAATCTCAACTGGAACCTTCTCATAGGTGAGGCTATCCATCACCGCCACACTCTCTAAAGGAACAATCGACGCCGGATCACCCACACACTTCTTCAACAAGGAAATGTGAAAGACTGGATGAACCGCTGCTAGTTCTGGTAGCAGCTCTAACTCGTAAAACACATTACCAATACTTTTCAGGATCCTGTAAGGACCTACATACCTGGGCTGAGCTTTCCCTTCTTGCCAAATCTCATCACCCCCTTCATAGGTGACACTTTCAGGAAAACCCAATCATCAATTTCAAACTCTAGGTCCCTTCTCCTCACATCTGCATAGGACTTTTGATGACTCTGAGACATTTTCAATCTTTCTATGATGAGCTGAACTTTCTCTATAGCCTCATGAATGGAATCTAGCCCAACCAAGCCTGCTTCGCCTACTTTGAACCAACCAATCGGAGATCTTCATCTACGCTCATAGAGTGCCTCATATGGGGCCATCTGAATACTGGAGTGAAAAATGTTATTATAGGCGAACTCTATGAGAGGTAGGTGATCATCCCAACTACCCTTAAAGTCGATCATGCAAGCTCTCAACATGTCCTCTAAGGTCTGAATGGTATGCTCTGCCTGACCATTCATCTGGGGATGAAATGTTGTACTGAGATTCACCTGAGTACCAAGACCTTTCTGAAATGATCTCCAGAAATGAGATGTAAACTGAGGACCTCTATCTGAGATGATAGACAAGGGGACCCCATGTAACCTGACTATCTCGCTGATGTAGAGTCTGGCATAGTCCTCCGCTGAGTCTGTAGTCTTGACAGCTAAGAAGTGAGCTAACTTAGTGACTCTGTCCACTATCACCCAAATAGAGTCATGCTGTCTGCGAGTACGAGGTAAACCCATAATGAAATCCGTGTTGACCACTTCCCACTTCCAAGTAGGAATGCTAATCTCCTGAGTCACACCACCTGGTTCTGATATTCTACCTTAACCTGTTGACAATTGAGACACTTTGCTATAAAATCTGCAATGTCCCTCTTCATGTCGTTCCACTAATAGACTTCTCATAGATCATGGTACATCTTAGTGGAACCGGGGTGAATGGAATATCTAGAATTATGGGCTTCTGTAAGGATCTGCTGCCTCAACTCACCCATCTTAGGAACACATAAGCGACTCTAATAACGAAGCACACCATCTCTCCCATGAGAGAAAACCTCAACTCTCTGCTGATGAACTGAACCCTTCAGCTGAAGCAATATAGGGTCACTATCTTGTTTCTCCTTAACCTCCGCTACCATAGAAGATTCTGATCCATTCTGGACTATCACCCCACTATCAGACGTGTCCATACGACAAGCTCTTAATCGAGCAAGCCGGTGAACATCTCTGGCTAATTATTTCTTCTCTTTCTCAACATGTGACACACTATCCATAGACAGTCTGCTGAGAGCATCAACCACTATATTGGCCTTACCCGGATGGTAGAGCACATTCATATCATAATCTTTAAGGAACTCAAGCCATCTCCTCTGACGAAGATTCCACTTTTTCTGGGTGAACACATACTTGAGGCTCTTATGATCTGTGAACACATCAACATAAACACCATACAAGTAGTGTCTCTAAATCTTTAGGGCAAACACAACTGCTGCAAGCTCGAGGTCATGAGTCGGGTAGTTCTTCTCATGGGCCTTAAGCTGTATGGAAGCATAAGCTATGAACTTACCCTGCTGCATCAAAACATAACCTAGGCCGACCCTGGATGAATCATAATAAACCACATAATCATCTGAACCCTCAGGTAGAGTCAAGACAGGAGCCATAGTCAACCTGGTATTCAGTTCTAAGAAACTTTTCTCACACTCATCTGACCACTGAAACTTGACTTTCTTCTGAGTCAACTTGGTCAATGAGGCAGCTATGGATGAAAATCCTTCAACGAACCTCCTATAGTAACCAACCAAACCCAAGAAACTCCTGATATCATTCGGAGAGGTGGGTCTGGGCCAGTGCTTTACTGCCTCAATTTTCTAAGAATCCGCTCGGATCTCTTCGCCGGATACCACATGACCAAGGAAAGCGACAGACTGTAACCAAAATTTGCATTTGCTAAACTTAGCAAATAGCTGGTGATCTTTGAGAGTTTGCAGAATAACTCTCAGATGAGTCTCATGCTCTTCCTCATTCCGAGAATAAATAAGGATATCATCAATAAAGATAATAACGAACAAGTCCAAATACAATTTGAACACCCTGTTCATCAAATCCATAAAAACTGCAGGAGTATATTTAGTCCAAAAGACATAATTACGAATTCATAGTGACCATACCGAGTCCTGAAGCCTGTCTTCAGGATGTCACTATCTCTGACTCTGAGCTGATGATAGCCAGACCTGAGGTCTATCTTAGAAAAGTAACTAGCACCCTGAAGTTGGTTGAATAAGTCATCAATCCTGAGGATGGGATATTTATTCTTGATTGTGACTTTGTTCAACTGATGGTAGTCAATGCACATCCTGAGAGAACTATCTTTATTATACACGAACAATACTGGAGCACCTCATGGAGAGATGCTAGGTATGATGAAGCCTTTATCTAGAAGATCTTTCAACTATTCTTTTAATTACTTAAGCTCAGGTGGAGCCATTCTGTAAGGAGAAATTGAAATAGGCTGGGTATCTGGAAGGAGATCTATTCCGAAGTCAATTTCCCATTCAGGAAGAACTCCAGGAAGATCTTCTAGGAACACTTTTGGAAACTCATTCACCACTGGAACTTACTCAAGAGTTGGGGTCTTGGAGTTTGAATCCTTAACCCGAACAAAAAGATAGATATACCCTTTGAAAATTATTTTTCTGGCCTTAAGGTAAGAGATAAATCGACCTACAGGCACTGAGCTACTACCCTTCCATTCTAAATCGAACGATCCTAGTTCTACAATCGACTGAGGCATAACAGGAATGTAACTAATCCATGCCTAGAATGATATCAAAATCAATCATTTCTAACTCTACAAGATCTGCTGAGGTGACTTTCTGGGAAATTGTGATAGGGCAATTTCTATATACCCGTCTAGCTATAGCTGGGTCACCAACTGGAGTAGAGATTGGGAAGGGTTCTGGGAGAATTTCTGGACTGACTCCAAAATTTACTGCTATATATGAAGTTACAAAAGAAAGCGTAGCCCCTAGATCTAAAATTGCATAAACATCTAAATAGAAGACTTGTAACGTACCCGTGACAACATCGGGAGAATCCTCCTGGTCCTGTCGAGCCTGAAGAGCATACAACCTATTCTGGCACTGACCACCATCTGTACCAGATGAGGCACCCTGCTGAGTGGGGTGACCTGCTGCACAGCTGGCCTGATTATGTGGGCGAACATCCTTACCCTTTTGAGAAGCTGCTGGACAATCTCTCATCCTATGGCCTGGCTTACCACACCCAAAGCAATTCCCACTACCTGTCATACACTCACCATGGTGGTTCCTACCACACTTCTTACACATTGGATGGGTGCTCCCGCTAGTAACTGTACCTTGGGACTTAGAACCAGACGTTCTATCCCGTCGATCTTTCTTGAACTTAGGTATTGGGGCACTAGCAGAAGATGGAGCCAGAGCTGAAGACTTCTGATGAAATAGAGAGTGGTTACCACCCTCTAACTTCTACTGAGAGTAGTTGAAATCACTTGTTCTGGCTCTCTTACTGTCTCCTCCCCTCTCTTTGATTTTCTCTTTCTCAATCTGCTGGGCATAAGTAACCAATCTGGAGAAATCCACCCCCTTGATTAGCATAGAAGTTTTGCACTCCTTGACCATATCATCTGACACACCAGTTATGAACTTGCTCATACGAGCCCTAGAGTCAACTACTATCGCTGGAGCATACTTGGATAGCCGTGTGAACTTAAGAGCATAATCCTTCACACTCATGTCATCTTGTTTCAGATTAATGAATTCCTGGACCTTGGCCTCCCTGAGATCAAGTGGGAAAAACCAGTCCAGAAAAGCAGTCTTGAAAAGATTCCAACTCACTAGACCTGCATTGGTACCCCGAGACTCCTTCCACTGCTGGTACCAAGTGTAAGCCACTCCCTTAAACTGATAGGCAGCTAAATCTTCACTCTCGACTGGACTGACACCCATTATACCTGTTACCTTCTGGATGTCATCAAGAAACTTTTGCAGATCCTCTTTTAACTTAGACCCATGAAATTCTGGAGAGTTCATTTGAGTGAAATCCCATATTCATACGGCAACAGTGTTAGTCTGAGGTGGAGCTGGTGCCGCAGCCTGCTGATTAACCTATGCGGTCATGGCTTGAGCAAGCACTTGGAAAGCAGCCCTGAATTCGACATGCGTGACTTGCTCATTCAATGGGTCTGCTGGAGCTGCTGGTGCTGGCTAATTTCTGGCATTAGCTCTTCTGAGAGGCATTTTCTGAAATGGGAAGAGCACGGGTTAGAAGGAGATTAAATAGAGTTCATACTCTATAGCACGAGCTAGAAAAGAAATAAGGGAAGTTATTCCTAATGACATCTCATAGCTTCTCCCCCATAAGTGTGGTGCACTTTACACCCATGAAGAAGACTCTCTTGACGCGACTTTCAGACACCCTAGAACACTTAAACCTGATGCTCTGATACCAAGTTTGTCATGCCCCGAGGTTACCCCCTAGACTCAACACAGTGCTCAGTGTCACGAGTGATCCTAAGCTAACCTATGGCATGTCATATCTATAAAGTTCAAGTTAAAAGCATATACTGTGCGGAAGCTGAAGAAAACAGTTTAATGTCTAAAGTGGGAAAGACCCAAAACGTGTCTGAGTATAAAATATATAAAGAGTATAGTGATGACTAAAAATAACACTAACAACTCAAGCTGAATCTAGTCTATGTCTGAAAGCCTCTAACTAACATGAGTTGCTGGGATATGCCCCCAGCTAACTCTAATAAACTGAAAACTGAAATAAGAAGACTGAAAGTAAAGTATGTCTATCATCCTCGAACTATGAGGACTCACCACTGAAGCTGCTGAGTAGGACTGGAAGTCGATCTAAGTGCAAGTATAATTTATGAGTACTAAAATTTAGACATGCTAGGGTTTCTGAGTCCTGAACCTGTGACCATACTAACTCTCCAAGAAACATGAAATAGGCATCAACATAAGCAGTAAAATCTGAATTACAATGAATCCCTAAGATTTAGGAACCCTAGGTCTGAACAAATCCATAGAGGAGTGAAGAATTGACTGAAATCTAGGGACCTAATGCGTGAAAAGAACCCACTAGTGAAGTCCCACATACCTGGAGAAGAAACTACGGAGAAATCCTTTGGATTTTGGGGCTGAATTTGAAGAGGACCTCTGCCTGTTCTTGAGAGAAAACAGTCGCCTCTTTCTCTTCTTTTCTTTCTATGTCTGATGATTTTTAGGAGAACAGAGGTTTTAGGTAGTGTTGACTAATTAATTAGGCTTAGAGTAGTCAAAATGATGTATCTTAGGCATTAAAAGAGGTAGTAAAAGTCTGGAATGCCCCCAGGAAAATTTAAAAAAAACTGTTGAAATTCGTGACTCAGGTTTCACGGATGGGTTCCACAACTCGTGGAAGCATCCACGGCTTGTGGAACCCTGTCGGGGTTCCTGGCCCTTTTTGTCTAGCTGCGGGTCTGAGTCCCAGGACTTGGGTTCAGGACCCATGGAACCTTTCGCGGTCCGTATAACCCATTCGTGGTTCTTAAAGAAATGGATGGCCTCAGGTCTAGTTCCACGACTTGGGTTCACGGCTCGTGGATCCTTCTACGGTCCGTAGAACCCAATCGTGGTTTGCAGAGAAATTATCAGTTCTCTGATCTAACCACGGATCCAGTCCATGACTCGTGAAAACTTTCACGGGTCGTGGATCCAACTAGTGATTCGGCTGACAGTTACAAAAATTATTTTTCTTCTAGTTTTCTAAGCTAAGTCTGGGCTGGAAGTTCTGGAGTGTTACAGGGACAGGCCCCCAACTAACTCTAAATACTGAAATACTGAAAAAACAAACAAAATGCTGAAATGAAACTAAACTCCAAGTCTTCGAAGGAGAATGACTCACCAAGCTGACTGGGTGTGCTGCTAATCTACTAGCGACAGACTGGAAGCGGGCTACAAAATCTATATCATAATTGGTTGCATCACAAAGAAGTATGTAGTCAGTACTATGGAATGTACTGAGTATGCGAGATATGCATAAATATAGTAAAACATGATAAAACCATACTTGAAAACATGCTTAAGACATATTTGAATTTGAGTTCATGCATAACCAAAGAAATCATAAGTAAATATCATAGTTTGAGTAATAAGCATGAGATAGAAGTCAAACCTCAAAATAAGATATCATAAGACTTAGAAAACTTGAAAACATTCATACGGGAGTTTCTTATAACCGACAATAGACCATGTGAGCTACAAGGAATTTAACTATATAATCCTAGTTAGAAAAGTTGTCCCGAACCCTGCAAAGGAACGGGACACCATTATCCAACTATATAACCCTAGTTTGCAAAGCTGCCCTATGCCCCGCTCAGGCAAAGGCACCATAATCAAAGCGCGAAACCACTTTCATAAGCCCATCGGGTGATACATATTCTACGCTGGCAATATAGTTTTTGGACTTGGGTAATCGAACCCTCATCGCTCGATGCTAAATACTACTCCCAAAATATACATATAGCTCATATAATACTTGTGACATATCTGATGCCAAATCTATTTGAAAAGCATAAGGGCATATCTGATGTCATGCAATTCTCATATCATAAGTCTTACAACTTAGCATGACCATAATTCCAAATATACTTTTCTTTCTAAATTCATAGCTTGAAGAATTAGGCATGCAATTTCATAATACTTAAGGTCATGTTATCTAAACATGCCAAATTTCACTTGAAACATGCAATTTGATGAAATCATACTAGAAACTATTCTCAATGCATGGGCTCTTGAAAACACTTATAGAATCTTAAATAAATCATGGGTAAGAGATGAGAAACCATGAATTGATGCTAATAAACTGAATTCATAATAATTTTACAAATTGAACAAGGGTTAGTCTTGAAATCATGAATAGGAAACCATTTATAAAACTTCATGCATATTCATGCAATTGAGGGTTAGGATTCATAGAAGAATCGTGAAGAAACAATTTATAGAAGAACCCATGAAAATTGGGTAAGAACCCTAATTTAGAAATTCATAAAATCAATATAGAAGATTAGGGTTTTGGGAATAAGGGTGAAGGAATTCCCTTATTGAATAACCACATACTTGAACTTGAATCTTTCTTAACTTGGGACTTGAGGATGGAGACTTGGATATGTAACCCTAACTTGAATCTTGAGAAGATGGAACTCTTTTTCTTCTTTTGGAACTTGATTGAAAGAATGGGAGAGAACTTAGGCCAAGTCGGAATAAAAAACCTTCTAAATAGGGGCCTAAAATAACTTAGTATAGGAGTTAAAAGAGTGAGAAATTATAAAAATACCCCTGGACTTAAGCTTGGAAAAAGCTAGAAAAAGTTGGCTTCAGAGATCACGGATCAATCCACGGTTTGTCATCCTAAAGGACGAGCCGCCAACTGATCCGTGGTTTCAAATGCCACTTCTAGGGGTCTACTGGAACTCAACACCATGAGTCACTCTACGGTCCATGATTCAGGATGATGGACCATCCTGTGACTCGTGGTTCTGACTTTAGGATATGAGGATCCTCTGATCCTCGGGGATTACGGGTGGAAGGACAGGTCGTGGAATAGGTTGACAGGTCATCAACCCACTCGTGGAATTTAGAGGACTTGGTACCTCTCTGAAGGTGATTCCACGAGTTACAGGATGGACCATCATTCAAAATAATGACCCGTCAAGTCACTCGTGGAATATAGGCAAGAAAGGTTGGATTTTGATAAACCACGGGTTACTCTACGGACCGTGGTTTTGGTCTATGGGTCGTGAACCAACCAGTGGTTTTGAAGATAAAAATTTTAAGGATCATGTCTGAAATCATGAGTCACAGTACGGACCGTGGTTCAGAACCACGGTTCATCATCCCGTCCATAGTCACTAACAGTGCTGCAGTAAAATGCCCATAATTTTTTACTCCGCGGTTAGTTGCGTTGGAAATAAGACTCAAAAACTTTTAATTTGGTGGGTACCAGGTAAACTAACTCTTTATATTCTATGAGAAATGGTCATTTGAAGTTGATGGTAGTTTAGTCTTACATGAAAACTCATTTGGTTGAGGTGCTTTCAACTTAACTTGATGATAGGAGTTTCTTATGAACATGATGTGCATCTGAAGCACTCACCACACTAGAAAAATGATCATTACACTCATTAAAAAGGTTTGGGTATTAGATTAGGATTTTTGGGGTGTTACAAGTACTTGGACATGTTTGTCATTGTCTTTATAGATGACATCCTTGTCTATTCTCGAAGTCAGGAGGAGCATGCAATACATTTGAGGGTTGTGCTGCAGACTCTCAAAGATTTCCAGTTGTTTGCTAAGTTCAGTAAGTGTGAGTTTTGGTTGCAGTTAGTCACTTTTCTAGGTCATGTGGTGTCTAAGGAGGGCATTCGAGTAGATTATAGAAAATAGAAGCGGTAAAGAGCTGGCCTAGACCCACTTCTCCGGCAAACATTAGAAGCTTTTTGGGTTATTTTAATTAAATTATGGCCTGGTGGGCCAATTTTATTTATTAAAATATGTAAATAAAATAGAATTAAGACCCGGCCCAACTGGCCCAGGTCCAAAAAGGAAACAACAAAAACTAAATAACAAATTAGAAAATAGAAAAACAAAACTAAAGCTAAAAAGGGAAACCCTAGCCTCTACACATTTCTCCGGTGTACTCTCTCCTTCTCTTTGATCTATAGCTATGACACTGTATTGAGTTGTTCTTGTTGCTGGTACATGGTGATATTCTTGGACTTCTTTCATTTCTTTTTTCCTTGTCACTGTTCTTATCTAATTTTGTTGACCAGGTGTCTCCGCAAGCTCGATGGACTGCTGGTGTCGTATCTTCTGACACAAATTATTAGTCAGTTTCCCTTTTTCTTTCTGCATTTTTCCTCTTTGTTGTGTTACCCTGTGTATCTTTTAGCTTCTTTTCATGTTTGTACTCTTTCTTATGAACAGACTATTGTTAAAGCACTTTGGTATTGTATTCATTGACTTGTGTTTTCTGTTAGCTAGAATGAATCTAAATGTATGGACACTACATTTTATCATTGTTGATCAAACGTTTTCCAGTTGTATCCATATCCTGGGATCCCTAATATGACACTGCCCCCTTGTCTAATGCTGTATTAGCTAACTAGTCCGCTAATTTGTTCCCCTTCCTCAAAATGTGGGTTACTTGGTGCTCTCTCATAGCTAGTATGTGTTTGATTTCTTGTACCCACTTGCTATACTCCATGGAGGTTTCCAAATATCTGCTAGTACCTTTGTGAGTAGCAAGGAGTCTGTTTGTATGATTACCTTATTGTAATCTTTTTGTTGAATGTATCTTCATGCTTCCGGTATTGCCCTTGCCTCTGATTCAGTATTTGTAGCTTGGTCCATTTCTTGTGCTTCAACATGTATTAAATCACCTCTAGAATCCCATACACAGTAGGCATAAGAGCATCTTCCAGGATTTCCCCTTGAAGTGCCATCAGTGTTGCACTTTATCCAGTCCGTAGGTGGGAATTCCCATAACACCATGGTTATTCTTACCTGAGGAGTATACTCCTCTAGTGTCTTAAGTATGTTAGGCCACCTTGTTGGGAATAGAGTAGATGGTCTTCTAACTCTAAGGATTCTGTGAATGTTCTGTGTAACCTGATGTATTACCCTGTGACTTGATGTCAGTTTTCATGCTTGTTGTAATTTCTCTCCTCCACAACTCTCATACTATCATACTAGGAATAGCTCTGAAGTAGGGTTTCATTCCTCTTTTTGTTGGAGCAGTCCACCAAGCTAGAATTATTTCCCTTAGGTGTATTCCCTGTATATTAATACCTGCAAAAGAAGAGAAATAGTTCCAAATAGAGTTAGCAGTGGGTGAATAGATGAAGAGGTGGGAAATTCTCTCTTGTCCTGGTGTAGTGCAACACCAATATTCGAAAGAAAGGGCATAACTCCACCTTCTTATCCTATCATCCACAAGTACTTTAAACTTCCACAGTCTCCACATAAAGAGTGTTATTTTGAATGGTAGTCTCTGCACCCATATCTTCTTTAGTACACTGTTAGGCTCATCCATGTGCCTCACATAGTCCCCTGCTGATTTAACTGTGAACTCACCATTAGCTTCAAGTATCCACCAAGGTTAATCCACCTCTACCTAGTCATTTGGTGGCTTTATGTGAGTAACTATATGTTCCACTAGTTATTGTGGCAACAACTGGTGTAATTTCTGTACATTTCTTCTCCCCAGTTCAGTTACTTCTCTAATAATTTAGACTGACTCATCATAATAATAATGACATTATATAGTGCCCCATCCTGTCCAATTGTCATGCCATAATTGTGAGGAACCACTCAGTGGTTGCCACCAGATCTGGTGCTCTATTAAATCCCTAGCTTGTAGCATCTTTTTCCAGACCTGTGAGCCATTACTTCCTGTTCTCCAAACTACACGATTTTGGTTCATCTTTTTACAGTATTTATTGCTCATATATGCACTCCAAACTATTGGATTAGTCCTGAAATTCCACCACAATTTGCAAAAGAGTGCCATGGAAACATCTGTGAGTGATCTAAAACAAAGTCCCCCCTCTGCCTTTGGTAAACATAAATTATTCCAACTAGACCACTGTATGCTCTTACCTCCCATACAACTACACCAGAAGAACTGAGCTAGGATCTTGTGGATTTGTGCTATCACATTCTTGGGTGGGTTCATAATAGAAAGAAAGGGAATAGGGACGCTTTGCAAAACATGCTTTATTAATATGGCTCTACCCCCATAGGAAATGCAACTTTCCCTTCCAAGACTGTAGTGTAGAGCTAATCCTATGTATCAAGTGTTTGTAGTATGCCTTCTGCTTTCTCATGTAGAAGATAGGCCACCCAAGATAAGTAAAGGGAAAATTCTGCCTTAATATTCCTGTTGCCACTTTTGCTGTGATAAATGCTCCCATTGACACATTTGCATGAAGATAGATAGCACTCTTATCTTTGTTAACTTTCTATCCTGACACGCTTTCATAACTGGTGAGTTTCTCCATTACTAATTGCATTGTTTTGATTTTTGCCTTACAGAAAATGATCATATCATCTGCAAAGACAAGATGATTGATCTTAGGGCTTCTTCTTGGCATTCCAAACTTCTTAAATTCCCTATTTAGATGTAGTGAGTTTAATGATCTAGAAAGTACTTATGTTGCCAGTATAAAAAGTGTGAGTGATAGTGGATCACCCTGCTTTAATCCTCTAGAAGATCCAAAGAAATCCTTAGGTTGACCATTGATCATTACTGAGTAGCAGTTATAGGATAGTAATCTAAACACCATGTCAATTAATCTTTTATCAAAGCCCATCTTTCTCAATACCTTGGTAAGAAACAACCATGATACCCTATTATATGCTTTCATCATGTCTAACTTTATAACCATGTTTGGTGGTTTTCCCCTCTTTCTTATCACTATGACAATTTCTTGAACCAGAAGTATATTTTCTGCAATGCTTCTACCATATACAAATCCTGCCTGCTTTGGTGAAATAAGGTTAGGAAGCATTCCTTTCAGTCTTTCATGGACGATCCTTCTGAAAATCTTATTTAGGAAGTTACTGAGTGAGATAGGTCTCAGATCTGAGAAGTTCTGCATCTCCACCTTCTTTGGTAAAAATACTAAGTTTGTATGGGTTACAAACTTAGGTAATTCTGCTCCACAAAAGAAGGCTTTTACCATGTTCACTAGGTCATCTTTTATAATAGGCTGTGTATGTTGATAGAATGCTCCAGTTAAGACATCAGGACCCTTTGCACTTCCTTTGTTTAGATTCATCACCACCTGCCTAATCTCCTCTTCAGTAGGTATTCTGCAAATATCTTCATTTTGTTCCTGTGTAATAACAGTAGGCAGATTCTCTAGAATTTCAAAGCTGGTGAACTCTTCTTCCTTTGTAAATTACCTTTGGAAGAATTGTATTGCCTCCTCTACTATGTTATCTTTTTCTTCCAGCCATTCACCATCTGATTTATGAATCCTGTTGATTCTCAGTCTAGATCTTCTCCCCTTAACATGTGTGTGAAAGAACTTAGTGTTTCTTTCACCATCCTTGAACCAGTCCATGCCAGCATTTTGTCTCCAGAACTCCTCTTCCAGATGTAGCTTTCTATTAAGTTCAGCTTGCACTTTATGCAATTTTTCTATGTTTATTGCATTATAAAGAATTTCAAATTGCATTTACTGAACTTTAACAACCTTCTCAAGAGTTGCAATATCCTGAAAGATGTCACCAAGTATCTGTTTACTCCATTGGATCAGTGCCTTCTTTGTCTTCTTTATCTTATGGTGATATAAGATAAATGGTGATGCTACAAAGTCTGCCTTCCAATTCTCCTTCACTACTTCTAAGAATGATTCTTTTGATAGACAAAAATTCAACATTTTGAATGGTTTCCTCATCTCTTCTGCTATAGAACTGAAATATAGTAATAATAGAGTGTGGTCAGACCCACTCCTGATTAAGTATTCCACTTCCATAATAGGAAAGAGATCCTGCATTTCAGTATTACACAATACTCTGTCCATCCTTTTGAAGATGCATTCCTCATCTGTTCTGCCATTCCACCAAGTGTATTTACTCCCCTTAAAGCCTATATCACATAAATTGCATGTGTTGATGGTGTGTATAAAATCTTCTATCTCTGCCACTGTTACTGGGAATCCTCCTAATTTCTCATTATCAGCAACAATAATATTAAAGTCCCCTCCCACAAGCCATGGCACTTGTATTGTAGTTGACAAGTTGTATAGTGATTCCCATAGATCCACCCTTCCTCCTCTAGTACATTTAACATACACTAGAGTCATTATTATTTCCTTCCCCATATCCTTATTTTCGGGAAAAAATGACTTGGCTTGAAAATCATTTTGAAAATCTAGTTTGAAGTTTCAAAACGTTTTCAATTTAAAGCAAGAGTCGCCACTTAGTTTATATAAAAGTAAAACCAAGAAAAACTTATGAAAAATATTTTAAAAGTCAAAACAGATATAACTTTAAAAAATTAAGAGATTAAGGGTAAGAGGTTCCTATTAATATCCCGAGAAGGTTATAAAGGCACTTGGGATATCCGCTAACTCGCGGTTATCCAAACTTGTATGAAAATAACTTATTTTGACTAACTTGAAAAATCTTGATTTTTTGAGAAAAACATCTTGTCGTTAAACTTGATTTGGGAAACATAACAAATAAGACAACTTGATGACATTTAGAAAGAAAGGAAAACGCATAAGGAAATCGTTTTGAAAGAAAACATGCTTGATTTGGTAAAGTACTTCACTGTGACATGGTGAACGATAAATATTTTTAAATAATGTTTAAACAAGAAATATTTGTTCTTTTTGAGGATAAAATCAACTAAGCTAAAGGTCAGTCCAAATTATACAAACATAATTCTAACTATTCAAAGAACTTAGGAGAACGAAAAGTGGATTAAGCTTTAGGTTCAATCAAATCTTTGTTCTAATCTAATTTGTGGGCCCTCTTTAGGCCCACCGCCGCTTCTTTGGACTCTAATTCGTATTTTAGTCCTTGCCTTTTTTGGGCTGTTGTAGCTAAAATAGTGGTCTTGGGCCCATTTTCATCAAATTTAGTCCATTTGGACTATTGGCTGCAGATTGTTTGTTCATGGGCTTGACCAATTTGTTTTGAATTTCAGCCTATTCTTCTTCACACGGATGGTGCTCAACTTGATGGTGTTGGGCTAGGCCCGAATGAAATGCGAGAGGACATTTTAGGAGTCCAACTTGGACTCAGGATCATTCATGCGTGAAAGAAGAAAGAAAATAAGTTAATGTCAATCCCAGTAACTTGTGAAATAGCAAAGAAGATAGCAAGGCAATGAGAAATGATCAAAATGTTATTCAAAGTGTTTGAACATGATTATGTGATCTTACGAACTCAACAAGATAATGTGAGAGGCTTTGATCGAACCAGTAACACAGCGACAAAGAGAAACCATGACAGGTCTTGATTTCTAATTACCAATTCATACGAGATAATCAAACATGCAATTATCATACCATTTGAATACTTTCAATCCACATTGGCATACTTACTTAGACTTATACATGTTTAAACAATCATAACGAAGGCAGAATCACATATCTTTCAATGGTAAGCACATAAAAATAGGGAAGTGTATACAACTGACATATATTTCTAAGAGATGACATGCTTAAATTTGTTAGACTTTGTTTGATAATCAAATCTTTGAGATTAAACAACGATTCTAAGCATGAGAAGTGCAGATTTTGATTACAAAAAGAATTCATTGAATCAAAGATCACAAAGATGGTTTGACACAAAATCATTTAGAGTCTTGAGAAATTAATCATGGAGCATGATCTTAATGCTACCCATTATATATAAAAGGGTCAAAGAAGAAGACAAGGATAGGCTGAGGTAGATTTCAACATAACAAGTACCAATCACTAGTATATAATCATTTTTTCAAACATCATATAAGAAGGAGGGATTTTCCAGAGAGGAGATGATCATAACAAGAACAAAAATTATCAGCCTTATGCAATTTTTTTGCAAACAAAATCAGACTTGAGATATCAATATGCTAAAACAGTGACACAATCATACTAGTTTCAATACTCAATGTGAAGCCTATCACATACAAGGAGGTAATGGAGTTGATACCCGTTAAGGGCTTTAAAAGGAGAACCTTCAGAGATGAAAAATATATCATAAAGAAGATATGTCTCATCTCTAGTTCTTGTTCACAGGAAGGAGTTCGTAAAGAAGGGAAAAAAGAACAACTAGACGATATCAACATAAACAGTATCATGATTCATATTTCTCAGGTGAAACTAAGACAGGATCCAAGACATGGTTGATAAGCTAACACACAAGCAGATGTCAACACATAGTCATGGTAAAATGGGTAGAATAGAAAAAGAAAAAGGAAAAAAAACAAAACGAAACATTCAAGCACTCTAGGGTTTAACAACCATTTCAGCCCAAGCGGACTTTACGCTAAGCATTTCACAATCTCTTATCACCAAATCAAATGAACAGCCTAAAACCACCATGAATGTTTCTAAAGAAAACGAATGGAGATAAGCAGTTCTACATTATCTTAGAAGAAGAAAAGAGAAAGGAGAAAATGAAGAGGGTTACCTTTCTTTTGGCAGTGAACAAGACAACAAGCTTCGCCAGAAATTTCACCACCGCCGGAATCAGTAATAGCTTCGTCAGAATTCGATTTTTTTAGTATTGCTTATATCTAAAGTTGATTTGATTACGTAAGGTTAGAGAAATGCTTCATCAAAACCCTCAATTTCCCCTCAAATCAGCTGACCCAACACAATGAAAGGGGAGGGCTATTTATAGGGGAATTTTGGGGTGAAAAAGAGGGGGAAATGAAGGGGTATTTCTGGGAATTTGAGTTGGGGAATTTGAAATCCCTCAACGGCTGAGGCTGGACAGCAAGGAAATGGTACAAACTTGTACCAATTTCCATGAATTTCTTGGAGAAATCAACACCTAGGCGATTTCTAGAACGTTCTAGGTTGCCAGCTCGTCATTTAACCCCGAATGGACGACGTTTGGGAATTTTGATGGAGATTTGAGCGGATTTGAAGCTGTGAACGTTAGGGTTGTACTGGATTCTTCATCGTTTGTGGAAGACGACGAAGAGAGAGAGAGAGTTAAGGGGTGTATTGGGGAGCTGAGGTGTTTGTACGAGGCGCGTTGCCCGTACAACATTGAGGGTGAGACGCGTGAGAGAGAGATGTGCTGGCGGCGGCTAGGGTTTTGTTAGGTTGAGAGAAGATGAAGGAGAAGGGAGTGTTTGGTTTTTTTGTCTGAGAGAAAGAGATGGGAGAGTATATGAGTGATGTTTGGGCCGGGTCGGTCGGGTCAGGCCTGGTGAAAGGTTGGGCTGAGGGGAATTAGGAGCTGGGCCAGCCGGGTTAGAGGATTTGCTTTCCCAAATGGAGGCTGAAGCAAAGGAGTTATAAGGGTTGTTGATGATTTGGCCACATTTTGCAAAATATGGCCATTTCAAGTTAACGATGTAGCCAAATTGAATAGGATTTAAGAAAATTTGGGTAGAATTTAAATAGCTTTAGGGATTTAGGCTAGAATAGAAATAAAGACGGATTAATTATAATTAATTACCCAAACCTTTTTAACTTTAAACAAATTGAAATAATTATTATGTTCAACACATAATTTCCTCTTTTAAACATCGAAAATTAATTTATTCAATTAACCTCTTATTTGAATTAAATTGGAGGTGAATCAAGTGTTTAATCTTTAAAAAGGACTTTTTTTATGAAATTAAACTTTAAAATAATTCTTAAAGTAAATTTATATAAATTCACATAATTAAATATGAAAGATATAAATTGTTACTCAAGACTTATTATAAAGCCTATTTGGAAAATATTTTATCCCTTTTTACAAAATAATTATTTCAAAATTATTTAAAAATTCAAAAAAGCTCAAGATTAATTTATAATGTGGAGGGTAAAATTTGGGTGTCAACAATCCTGATTGTAGAGTTTCAGAGAAAGTTGTTGGTCTTCATCCACCAAGATTGTCTAATCTATGGATGCTTCTAGAAAAGCCTAGATTTTCCCTGATTCATTGAAGATTGCTTCCTGCATCCCTAGTTTCCTTTTTGTAGCTTTCTATATTTTTTTCCTCCTGAAAAGGTTCCATTAATCCTATAAAGTAGAAGTGGTGCCTCTTCTGTAAAGTAACCAATCTTGTGAATGCTTTTTGAGTATCCACTGATCTTATATTCCATATCAAGGCATTCATAAAGATTGATTTAACTTGTTGACATTACTCCTTGTTTGCATCCCACTTGCATGAGTAGCAACTTTATCTTTTTTCCCTTTCTTCTTCTGCTTCCCTGTGTTGCTTTTGATTTGCTCAATCTATTTTGGGGTAAATCCCCTGCCTTAGCTATATTCTCAATAGTTTGAGTCATATCTTCTTTGTCCAGGTCCTTCAAATTTTTGTCTCTCAACTTCTCTCCATTAATCTGATCCTCTTCAGGCTTGTTTCCCATGTTTGTAACAATAGTTAGTGCCTTGTTTCCTAATGCTGTGATAATAGCTAGTGTCCCCTCCATTAGATCATCCCTTTCTTGGTAATAGGCTTGTTACTCCCCTTCTCCTTCCTTATTGTGTATGGCTTGTTCTTCAACTATGCTATCATAGGAGACAATAGCATTATCATTGCCTTCTCCTTTTTCTGGGCTTTTGTCTTCATTCTCCTTATGATCATGCAAGATAATAGCATTATCAGTTGCTCCTTCTTTTTCTGAGTTATTGTCCTTTTCATCTTTATCATTACCTCCCTTGCTTTCACTGCTACTAGGAGAATCTACACCTGATGGCTTGTCCCTTATTCTAAAGCTTTTTGTTACCCAATCCTTTGCATATTCCTTCTTTATTTTATTAGGTGACTGCTTTGCCTTTTCTATTCCCTTTTTCTCTGCTTCTTCTCCTTGTTCATGAACACTCTCTAGTGCTGTAAATGCATTGTCTATTGTGATGGCTTCTTCTATCTCACCCTCCTTTATTACTCTCCCTATTTTATCCTTTTCATATTTACTTATCCTTGTCATCCATTCTAATTTTCTTTGCTGGTTTCCTACTATCTTGCCACTAGTTAAAGTTTTAGTGTTGTAGGCAGCAGTGCCTAGCTTAGGAGTAGGATCCTGTTTATTGTTATCATGTTCTACTTTGGTATCTTCTTTCTCTTTTTCTCTTAATTCAGGATGTATGTTCTAGCATCCTTGTTCATCACGTCCTTGCAAGTAACATTCCTAACAATACTTTGGAATATAGTCATATTGGATTTGAATCCACTTAGACTTGATTTCCCCAGTTACATCATCTTCTTCATTGATCTTCACTCTTTGTGGTAGTTAAGCTACCAGGTCTACTTCCATTTTGACCTTTGCATAACTCGGTCTAGTTTGGTTTCTAGTGGCCATGTCCACTGTTAGTGGTTTCCCTATCACTGCCGCTACTAAGAAAACTACATTTAGGGCAAAGAAATTAGGTAGTAGATCTGGTAAAGAGATCCATGCCACCACAGTAGTTGTTTCAACCTCTTGATCAAACCATGGATCCCACTTCAAAGTTCTCATCTACTACATCTAAACTCTCACCTTTAAGTAGAAAGTCGATGTCGATAGCATCTGCACGTAGTTCTCTAACTTGGTCAATCTGATTAAAATATGTTTGCCGTCAAGGTAACCTATGTTGCATTCACCTTTGCTTCCACATTTTACAGGGATTGTTTTCCATAGTTCTTTGATATCCGATTTCCCATAGGAGAATTTTCCAATTACTGCATACTGCAAATTTTCCTACAAGATGAGGCTTTTCACTTCTGATTTCTTCCATGTGACATTGGGTTCGCCATGAAGAACTACCACTGGTTTTGGGGGGACTTTAGGAGGGGTTGGTTGTGTTGTATTTGGTTTGAAAAGATTGGCATATTTGGGAGTGACTATTGAAGGCTTAGTGTTTGTTTGTTGTGTATGACTTTGTGGGATCTCTGGTGGTAAGCCATCGAAGGTGGAGGACATGATGGATGGTGTAGACAAATATTAGGTTTTAGGGAAATTAGGTTTTCAATGAGTTGAGAGCATTTTCCAGATCTTGCAGATCAAACGGTGTCAAACCACTTCTCAAGTCAAACGTACTGGGTACTACAAGAGATTTGTTGAGGGGTTTTCATCCATTGAGGCCTCGTTGACCAGGTTGACTCAGAAAAAAGTTAAGTTTTACTGGTCTGATGAGTATGAAAAGAATTTCCAGGAATTGAAGACTAGATTGACCACAACTCTAATTTTGGATCTACCAGAGGGTTCAGATGGCTTCGTTGTGTATTTTGATACATCTAGAGTTGGCTTAGGTTGTTTTCTAATGCAACATGACAAGGTCATCACCTATGCTTCCAAACAACTTAAGATTTATGAGAAGAACTACCCGACTCAAGATCTTGAGTTAGCAGCAGTGGTCTTTGCCTTGAAGATTTGGAGACACTACTTGTATAGTGTAATGACTCTTCCGGTTATTTCCACGTATACGTTTTCCTTGAACCGTTAGAGCTTGTTTGTAGCGGCCCCAAGTCACTTAAGGCTCGTCAGGACCGGTATTTCGGTGTCGGGTCCATTTGTTTGGTCGCATTATAAGTTTTGAAGTCAAGCAAGTCGGCAAAAGTTTTCGTAAGTTCTTTAATAAATTTTCTGAACTTTGGGTAAAATGTCTCGGAGCTTTTCCCTCAATATATAAAGAGTTAGAAGTCCCCCGAAATACCAAATCAAAGGTCTACGAGTCTAGTTTCCAACGCACAAAACCTCACGTCCAACTGATCTCTGAGTAAAAAGTTATGACTGTTTTACCGCGGACTGTCTGGCAGAAATGGGTTGCGAACCGGGTCGCGAACCGGGTCGGGTCAAACTCGATTTAAGCCTCAACTTCACGTTTTAAAACGCCATTACAGTTCTGAAACAGTGAGAAAACATAAGGGAGGATTCTGAGAGAGTTCTTGAGTATCAAAATCGTGTGATGGTGAGTTGCGAACTTAAATTTAAGAATTTTATTAATATCGCGTGCATTTGAAAATATTTTATTTAGAAGTTGAATTTGGTAAAGAAGTTATATTATTATTACCTTTTAAAATTATTTTAAAGGTTTATGAAAAATATTTTGTTACGATATAAGTGTATATGTATTTATTTTATAAGGTTTTTATACATTGTCAT
This sequence comes from Jaltomata sinuosa, assembly GCA_003996215.1. Classification (NCBI taxonomy): domain Eukaryota; kingdom Viridiplantae; phylum Streptophyta; class Magnoliopsida; order Solanales; family Solanaceae; genus Jaltomata; species Jaltomata sinuosa. Next base: position 110,008 of record QJPP01003781.1, read on the forward strand.
ATTTTAACGGAGATAGTAAATTTAGTTATGTTGAAATTTATTATTATAATATAGTAGGTTTTATTCGAAATAATTTTCTAATGATTATGGTATATTCAAAAATTATATTTATTTTACCATGAATTTATGCAATACCCGAATACATATAACGGGGTAAAGGTAATCTTTCAATATTGTCACCTCCACTTCACGTGGGAGTGGAGGGGTTGGACAACACATTGGGATGCTGCCACTTATTAGCTAAGATTAAGTGGCATGTGTATTGATATTAGTACCTTTAATTTATATGTTACAGGGGGAGAAGTGATCATATGGGGGCATTTTACATACTACTGTGCACGTTGATTCTATAAGCGCTAAGGAAGATTTCTGAGGAAATATTATTTTGACAATTTATTCGGTTACCGAAAGAAAATCAATTATCGATGTCAAGTTATTCAAGCCCGAGTTCAAGTTTGATTTCGTTTCGGAGCTTCTTTTCGGAGAGGTTCGAGCTTGTCATCGGACGACAGGTAGGTTACGGTTTATTTTCCCTAGACTCCGCATATATAGGATAAAATTGTATTAATGGGCATCCTTGGGTTGGTTTATTAGGTTGGTACCACAGACCTCGACCTCTCTATTCATGTCCGCCTACTTTTATTCCTCCGTTGCTTGTAGTACTTGCCGATATATTTTATTTACCCTTTGTAATGACCCTTCCGGTTATTTCCACGTATACGTTTTTCTTGAATCATTAGAGCTTGTTTGTAGCGGTCCCAAGTCACTTAAGGCTCGTCAGGACCGGTATTTCGGTGTCGGGTCCATTTGTTTGATTGCATTATAAGTTTTGAAGTCAAGCAAGTCGGCAAAAGTTATCGCAAGTTCTTTAATAAATTTTCTGAACTTTGGGTAAAATGTCTCGGAGCTTTTCTCTCAATATATAAAGAGTTAGAAGTCACCAAAAATACCAAATCAAAGGTCTACGAGTCTAGTTTCCAACGCACAAAACCTCACGTCCAACGGATCTCGGAATAAAAAGTTATGACTATTTTACCGTGGACTGTCTGGCAGAAAATGGGTTGCGAACCGGGTCGCGAATCGGGTCGGGTCAAACTCTATTTAAGCCTCAACTTCACGTTTAAAAATGCCGTTTCAGTTCTGAAACAGGGAGAAAACATAAGGGAGGATTCCAAGAGAGTTCTTGAGTATCAAAATCGTGCGTTGGTGAATTGCGAGCCTAAGTTTGAGAATTTATTAACGTCGCGTTTATTTGAAAATATTTTATTTGAAAGTTGAATTTGGTAAAAAGTATATTATTATTACCTTTTAAAAATATTTTAAAGGGTTATGAAAAATATTTTTGTTATGATATATTGGTATATGTATTTATTTTATAAGGTTTTTGTATATTGTAATATTTTAACGGAGATAGTAAATTTAGTTATGTTAAAATTTATTATTGTAATATAGTAGGTTTTACTTGAAATAATTTTCTATGGATTATGATATATTCAAAAAGTTATATTTATTTTACCACGAATTTATTCAATACCCGAATACATACATAACGGGCTGAAAATATTAAAATGTTGCCACCTCCAAAACACGTGGAGGTGAGGCAAAGCAGCCAACATATTGTAGCTGCTAGGTGTAATACATGGCTAAGTGACTGGTGGGATTTTCATATTGGAATTAGTGGCATACACTAATTAATTAATTAATTAATGTAGTAAAGGTCATTATCTTGTTTGGTTTAGTAGCTGTTTACGTGCACACACTTATATATATACATTTAGCTCTTTATTCCATTATGGATATATATAGAACATTAAAGGAGTTTGGTAGAGAAATTATATTTTGATGTTATGATTAATTTCGGAAAGAAAATCAATTATCGACGTCAAGTTATTCAAGCCCGAGTTCAAGTTTGATTTCGTTTTGGAACTTCTTTTCGGAGAGGTTCGAGCTTGTCATCGGACGACAGGTAGGTTACGGTTTATTTTCCCTAGACTCCGCATATATAGGATAAAATTGTATTAATGGGCATCCTTGGGTTGGTTTATTAGGTTGGTACCACAGACCTCGACCGCTTTATTCATGTCCGCCTGCTTTTGTTCCTCCGTTGCTTGTAGTATTTGCCGATATATTTTATTTACCCTTGTGGTCCTGTGAGGCCTTGTTGACTCTGGAACATAGAAGGTGAGATTTTGGGAATGTCCGCGAGTCCCGGGCATAGAATTATCCTTCTAGGCTGGTTATGCTTGCTTAGTAGCTGTGGGCCTGTGCAGGGTCGGTAGGTTGATTGTGAGCTGCTGGGCAGCTATTGTGTGTGATCATACCATTTCCATGTATATAAAGAGGTTTTATCCATGTTTTACTATGGTTTTGGCTTCGGGCCTACTGGCACCATCTTCTAACCTTGCATGGCCTCGGGGGCCTATTTTTAATGGAAATGATTTGGAAATGGTTTGATTTAACTTGTGAATATTCCTGGGTAAAAGAAAGTAAAATTATGTTTTAAATCACCAGTTTTACGATTAACGCTAGACTCGGCAGGGCCGGGGTGCTAGTTGAGTTTTCTTGCTACTTGAGATGATTTTTAGCCTCGGTCGGACCGAGCACCTGAGATGACTTTCTACTGTTTAGACCCGATTATGCCCGGGCACCCTTGGAGGGATTTTTGAGATATTTTCCTACTACTTTAGTCCTGGACAGGGTCTGGGCATGCATATTCCAGACTGGGTCTCTATCCTAACCCGGACTTGCTTCCGGACGACATGTGTTGATACTGAGTTTTAGTATGGGGCCTGGACCTCCATGGACCTTGCCATCCGGGCCAGGGGCTACGGGTTGCGTGTGCCCGAGGAAGGGTATACGGTGGAGTAGAGGTATACGGGCAGTGTCCTTCCATTGAACCTACCTGCTAGGCCGGATCGGCGCCGGAGGAGGTACATACAGAGATACCATTTCACTTGAGATCTTCATGCATCATATCATTCATTGTTTGAGGCTCCACCCTTGTTTGTTGATTGTACGCTCCGGTAGTATGGGATGCCGGAGGGTTGTTTCACTTGTTTGTGTTCCTCGGTTGTATGGGCGGCCGGGGGACTGTAGGTAGACTCTTGCTATTTACTTACAGAATTGTTCCCTGTTACGGTTAAGTATGAAATTGGTTACTGCTAGACTGTTAGTTCTGGATTTGAGATTGATATGATTAGTTGAGTTTGATTCATGTCCCTGAGCATGTCTATCATCACTCTTTTCCTCTTCTTACACTTGAGGTTACCGGTATACCGTCCATTTCGTAAACTTATTATGTATACACTGTTATTGCAAGGACCCCAGATGCGTTATTTCTTACTTTCACCTGTGCCTATGGTGTGTATATTCTGCTTACTGGCCTAATATGTGGTTCTGTTGATTTCCCTCTGGGCTAGTTCCTGTGTACCTTTCGTTGATTTCTGTGACTGCTTGCTTCTATTCTGTCTATTACTATGCTTTTATCTTATATGTGCCCAGTCCGCCTATGATACCTACTGGGTACCTTATGCTTCACATTTGGTGCTCACCCCAACCCCCTGCATCTTTGGGTGCAGATCCTAGCGTGGGCCATCGCCGTTAGATCATTGTGATTCGTGCTTGGAGATCTGTTGGGGACTACTTCAGACTGAGGGTGAGCTCTTGGCGATCGGAGCTTAGCTTTAGTTTATCTTTTGCTTCATGTACTCTATTACCATTCAGAGATATCTGTATATATAGTTTTGGATTATTTGCACTTCATGTATGTAGTTTGGCTCTATACTATGATACCAGGTCTTGGGGTTTGGTTTAGTTTCCGCATATGTATATATTTATAGTCCTTTTATCTGTTCTCTTCGTCTTGTTCTCTTATTTGTTAGATAGTAGCCCATTACTAAATGTTCTGGGCTTGGGGATTGGTTCACCTACCGGGGTTGTAGGTGCCATCATGACCGAGAAATCGGGTCGTGACAACTTGGTATCAGAGCTTTAGGTTCACCGGTGTCATCGGTATAGGAGCCAATGTCTAGTAGAGTCCTGCGGATCGGGGCGGAGACGTCCGTACTCAATCTTTGGGAGGCTACAGTGGCATTTTAGGAAATTTGACTCTTTCATTGCTTCTGTGTCGTGCGTGGAACCCTTGAAGTTTCTGGAAGTCTCATTTTTTCTACTTCATTCTTCCGCTGATGGTTCGTACGAGATCATCAGCATCACCCTCCCGCTCCAGCACCAGCTCCAGCACCAGCTCCAGCGTCAGCTCCAGTATCAGCTCCAGTGCCCACTTCTGTGCCAGCTTCAGCCACAACTCAGTCTCTAGATATTCGGGGGTTACTATTACAGCTTTTGCGTATGATTGGAGAGCGGCCTTCTGAGGTGGCGCAGACACCCGCTCAGGGGGCAGCCCTGGGTGCATAGAGCTCAGGAGCGCAGTCTGCTACTATGGCTCCCCGTGCGGAGGTCATTCCGGTTCCATCTGTTGCACAGCCTCTTGCTCCTCGCCCAGTTATGACAGAGTCAGAGCAGAAGGCGTTGGGTAGGTTTTTGAGGTTAGCACCTCCGAGGTTTGCTGGTACTTCTGGACAGGATCCACATGACTTTATTACTACCTGTGAGGAGATATTGCATCATTTGGGTTTGTTGTAGACTCATGGGGTTGGTTATACTACCTATCAGTTGGAGGGCCCAGCGAAGTTATGGTGGAGGGCCCAGGTTGCTTGTAGACCATCGATGTCACCTCCTTTGACCTGGTCTGAGTTTTATGAGGCCTTTATGGCCGAGTTCCTACCTCAGAGTGATCGTGAGCGTCGTAGGGAGCAGTTTACTCACCTTGTGCAGGGGTCTACGACTATCTCGGAGTATGAGACCCGTTTTCATTAGCTAGCACCGTTTGGAGCTAAGATCATTCCTACCGAGGCAGATAGGATTCGAAGATTTGTATGGGGTTTGAGGCCAGAGATCAGGCAGCCAGATGAGATATTGATTGCTAGTGGTCGGTCATTCCAGGCTATTATAGACTATGCCAGCACTGTGGAGGACTTAGAGCGACATGATCAGGGGTCCAGAGATAAGAGGCCTCGACATCAGGGTGTCTATAGTGGTTTCAGATATGGTGGTAGAGGTCCTGGCCAGTGGAGCCGGAGTTATCAGCCACAGCAGCACCAGGGTCGGTCCAGCCGACCGGTTCAGGCTTCCCTTCAGACTTTCGATAGTACCCAGTTCGAGCAGGGTCAGAGCAGCCATCAGGGCTATGGAGGCCAGTCTTCGAGGGGTACAGTTTCTGGGGCATCAGGTCGTGGTAGTCATACGGGATCTGCTGGTTCATCTCGACTGAGTAGGCCGTTAGGGGCTTGTTTTACTTGTGGTGAGATGGGTCATTTTGCTAGAGATTGCCCTCAGCAGGGTATTGTTTAGTTGGCCGAGCCTTTACGAGCAGTTCAGCCTCCGACTAGAGGGGGTGGTCGTCAGAGTAGAGGTGGTGCTCCACGCGGCAGAGTAGGTGGTAGGGATGGCGGTCGGGTAGGTGGAGGTCGTCGTCAGTTTTACGTGGTCCCTAGGAGACCAGAGGCAGAGGCCTCAGATGTTGTGATTACAGGTACGATTTCTGTGTGCCATCAGTCTGCTATGGCTTTATTTGATCCTGGATCCACTTGTTCATATGTATCTGCCTACTTTGTGCCTTGCTTGGGGTTGGCTAGTGAGCCATTATCTGTTCCTGTTTCTACCCCAGTAGGAGATTCTTTAGTAGTGGATCGGATTGTGAGATCTTGTATGCTATCTATTGGTGATTCAGAGATTTGGGGTGATTTGATGATTCTTGATATGCTAGATTTTGATGTGATACTGGGCATGGACTGGTTATCCCCTCACCGTGTGGTTTTGGATTGTTATGCCAAGACCATTACCATAGCTGTGCCCGGTGTATCCCCGGTTGTATGGCAGGGTTTTGTTAGCCATGCACCATCGGGGATCATCTCTTGTCTTCGAGCTAGGAAGTTGATTTCCCGTGGGTGTTTAGCTTATCTAGCATATGTCCGAGATGTTAGTGCTGAACCTACTTCTCCTGAGTCTGTTCCTGTGGTTAGAGACTTCCTCGATGTGTTTCCTACCGACCTGCCAGGCCTTCCACCTGAGAGAGATATTGATTTCACTATTGAGTTAGAGCCGGGCACCAGGCCCATTTCTATTTCTCCTTACCGTATGGCTCCTGCTGAGTTGAGGGAGCTTAAGGAGCAGATCCAGGATCTGTTAGCTAAGGGGTTTATTAGGCCTACGTGTCACCTTGGGGTGCTTCCTGTTCTCTCGTGAAGAAGAAGGATGGGTCGATGCGCATGTGTATTGATTATCGGCAGCTGAATAGGGTGACAGTGAAGAATAGGTATCCGTTGCCGAGGATTGATAATTTGTTTGACCAGCTTCAGGGTTCAGTCGTGTTTTCGAAGATTGATTTGAGGTCCGGCTACCATCAGTTGAGGATTAGGGCGGAGGACATCCCTAAGACAGCATTCAGGACACGTTATGGCCATTATGAGTTCCTGGTGATGTCTTTTGGGTTGACTAATGCCCCCGCAGCCTTTATGAACTTGATGCACAGGGTTCTTGGCCCGTATTTGGACTCATTTGTGATAGTTTTTATAGACGACATCTTGGTATACTCGCGTAGTAGAGATGAGCATGAGCAGCACTTGAGGGTTATACTCCAGACTTTAAGAGATCATCGGCTTTATGCCAAGTTCTCAAAGTGTGAGTTTTGGCTTGAGTCAGTTGCATTCCTAGGGCATGTGGTGTCTAAGGATGGGATTAGGGTTGACCCGAGAAAGATTTATGCGGTTTATGATTTGGCCTAGACTTACTACTGCTACTGAGGTCCGCAGCTTTATTGGGTTAGCAGGTTACTACCGACAGTTCGTTGAGGGATTTTCTTCCATAGCAGCACCCTTGACTATGCTGACTAGGAAGGATGTCCCATTTCAGTGGTCGGATCAGTGTGAGGATAGCTTCCAGAGGCTTAAGGCCTTATTGACTTCAGCTCTAGTTTTGACTTTGCCGGTTTAGGGTCAGAGCTTCTCCGTGTATTGTGATGCTTCTGGGGTTGGTCTTGGTTGTGTGTTGATGCAGCAGGGTCGAGTAATAGCATATGCGTCGAGGCAGCTGAAGGTTCACGAGTGCAACTACCCCACTCATGACTTAGAGTTGGCGGCGGTAGTTTTCGCGCTCAAGATCTGGAGGCATTACCTATATGGAGTACACTGTGAGACCTTCACCGATCACCGTAGTCTTCAGTATATCAGGAGTCAGCGAGAGTTGAACTCGAGACAGAGGAGATGGGTCGAGTTACTGAAGGACTATGACTTCACTATTCTGTATCATCCGGGCAAGGCAAACGTGGTAGCGGATGCCTTAAGTCGGAAGGGAGTGAGTATGGGTAGCCTAGCTTTTCTTTCAGTTGCAGAGCGACCGTTGGCCTTGGACATCCAGTCCTTGGCTAACTGTCTGGTTAGGCTTGACTTGTCGGATCCTAGCAGAGTTCTAGCCAGTATTGAGGTTCGTTCTACTTTGATTGATCAGATTCAGAGCCGTCAGTTTGAGGATCAGTAGTTGTGTGACCTTCGTGACCGGGTTGTTCAGGGTGAGACCAGCCAGGCTACTCTAGATTCAGATGGGGTTCTGAGGTTCGATAGTCGCCTTTGTGTTCCGAGGATTAGTGATTTGATTCAGTTGGTACTTCATGAGGCACATTGTACTAGATACTCCATTCACCCTGGCACAACAAAGATGTATAGAGACTTGAGACAGCTTTACTGGTGGAGTGGTATGAAGCAGGATATAGCGGATTTCGTATCTCGGTGCTTGAACTGTCAGCAGGTTAAGTTCGAGCACATGAGACCTGGTGGTTTGATGCAGCGACTTCCCATTCCTGAGTGGAAGTGGGAAAGGATTACTATGGACTTTGTTGTTGGTTTGCCTCGTACTTCTCATGGTATTGATTCCATATGGGTGATTGTTGATAGGTTGACTAAGTCAGCACATTTCTTGCCGGTTCAGACTTCTTATGGTGCAGAGAGGTTAGCTCAGATCTACCTTCGTGAGATTGTTCGGTTGCATGGGGTCCCAGCTTCTATTATTTTAGACCTCGACACTCAGTTCACATCTCAATTCTGGAGGGCTATTCAACGAGATTTGGGTACAGAGGTTCACCTTAGTACCGCTTTCCACCCTCAGACAGATGGCCAGTCTGAGAGGACCATTCAGATTCTGGAGGACATGCTTCGGGCCTGTGTTCTTGACTTTGGATGTTCATGGGATCAGTTTGTTCCCTTGGCAGAGTTTGTTTATAATAACAGCTTCCATTCGAGTATCGGCATGGCACCTTTTGAGGCTTTGTATGGCAGGCGTTGCAGATCATCGGTAGGTTGGTTTGATGGTTTTAGTTCTAGGCCACAGAGCACAGATCTGCTTCGAGATTCCTTAGACCGAGTCCGAGTGATTCAGGACAGACTTCGGGCAGCTCAGAGCAGGCAGAAGAGTTATGCTGATCGTAGGCTTCGTGCCTTGGAGTTTAGTGTCGGTGACTTGGTGTTTCTCTGTGTATCGCCCATGAAGGGCGTGATGAGATTTGGTAGGCGGGGCAAGATTAGCCCCAGGTACATTGGGCCGTTTGAGATTCTTCAGAGGGTTGGTAGCATTGCCTATCAGTTAGCCTTGCCTCCGATATTTTCAGCTATACATCCTGTATTTCATGTTTCGATGTTGCATCGGTATGTCCCAGATGAGTCTCATGTGTTGCAGTGGGATTCAGTTCAGTTGGGTGAGGGTTTAGCCTTTGTTGAGGAGCCGGCAGCTATTTTGGCCAGAGATGTCAGGAGATTGAGGTCTCGAGAGATCCCGGTTGTTAAGGTTCAATGGAGGCACCGTCCAGTCGAGGAGGCTACTTGGGAGACCGAGAGAGATATGCGGGATCAGTATCTGCAGCTATTTTAGCCTTCAGGTACCCCCTTGACCTTGACTTTCGAGGACGAAAGTCCTTTTTAGTAGTGGATGATGTAATGACCCTTCCGGTTATTTCCACGTATACGTTTTCCTTGAACCGTTAGAGCTTGTTTGTAGCGGCCCCAAGTCACTTAAGGCTCTTCAGGACCGTTATTTCGGTGTCGGGTCCATTTGCTTGGTCGCATTATAAGTTTTGAAGTCAAGCAAGTCGGCAAAAGTTATCGTAAGTTCTTTAATAAATTTTCTGAACTTTGGGTAAAATATCTCGGAGCTTTTCTCTAAATATATAAAGAGTTAGAAGTCCCCCAAAATACCAAATCGAAGGTCTACGAGTCTAGTTTCCAACGCACAAAACCTCACGTCCAACTGATCTTTGAGTAAAAAGTTATGACTATTTTACCGCGGACTGTCTGGCAGAAACGGGTTGCGAACCGGGTCGAGAACCGGGTCGGGTCAAACTCGATTTAAGCCTCAACTTCATGTTTTAAAATGCCATTTCAGTTCTGAAACAATGAGAAAACATAAGGGAGGATTCCGAGAGAGTTCTTGAGTATCAAAATCGTGCGATGGTGAGTTGCGAACTTAAATTTAAGAATTTTATTAATATCGCGTGCATTTGAAAATATTTTATTTAGAAGTTGAATTTGGTAAAGAAGTTATATTATTATTACCTTTTTAAAATATTTTAAAGGTTTATGAAAAATATTTTGTTACGATATAAGTGTATATGTATTTATTTTATAAGGTTTTTATACATTGTAATATTTTAACGGAGATAGTAAATTTAGTTATGTTGAAATTTATTATTATAATATAGTAGGTTTTATTCGAAATAATTTCTAATGATTATGGTATATTCAAAAATTATATTTATTTTACCATGAATTTATGCAATACCCGAATACATATAACGGGGTAAAGGTAATCTTTCAATATTGCCACCTCCACTCCACGTGGGAGTGGAGGGGTTGGACAACACATTGGGATGCTGCCACTTATTAGCTAAGATTAAGTGGCATGTGTATTGATATTAGTACCTTTAATTTATATGTTACAGGGGGAGAAGTGATCATATGGGGGCATTTTACATACTACTGTGCACGTTGATTCTATAAGCGCTAAGGAAGATTTCTGAGGAAATATTATTTTGACAATTTATTCGGTTACCGAAAGAAAATCAATTATCGACGTCAAGTTATTCAAGCCCGAGTTCAAGTTTGATTTCGTTTCGGAACTTCTTTTCGGAGAGGTTCGAGCTTGTCATCGGACGACAGGTAGGTTACGGTTTATTTTCCCTAGACTCCGCATATATAGGATAAAATTGTATTAATGGGCATCCTTGGGTTGGTTTATTAGGTTGGTACCACAGACCTCGACCGCTCTATTCATGTCCGCCTACTTTTGTTCCTCCGTTGCTTGTAGTACTTGCCGATATATTTTATTTACCCTTGTGGTCCTGTGAGACCTTGTTGACTCTGGAACATAGAAGGTGAGATTTTGGGAATGTCCGCGAGTCCCGGGCATAGAATTATCCTTCTAGGCTGGTTATGCTTGCTGAGTAGCTGTGGGCCTGTGCAGGGTCGATAGGTTGATTGTGAGCTGCTGGGCAGCTATTGTGTTTGATCATATCATTTCCATGCATATAAAGAGGTTTTATCTATGTTTTACTATGGTTTTGGCTTCGGGCGTACTGACACTATTTTCTAACCTTGCATGGCCCCGGGGGCCTATTTTTAATGAAAATGATTTGGAAATGGTTTGATTTAACTTGTGAATATTCCTGGGTAAAAGAAAGTAAAATTATGTTTTAAAACACCAGTTTTACGGTTAACGCTAGACTCGGCAGGGCCGGGGTGCTAGTTGAGTTTTCTTGCTACTTGAGATGATTTTTAGCCTCGGTCGGACCGAGCACCTGAGATGACTTTCTACTGTTTAGACCCGATTATGCCCGGGCACCCTTGGAGGGATTTTTGAGATATTTTCCTACTACTTTAGTCCTGGACAGGGTCTGGGCATGCATATTCCAGACTGGGTCTCTATCCTGAACCCGGACTTGCTTCCGGACGACATGTTTTGATACTGAGTTTTAGTATGGGGTCTGGGACTTCCATTGACCTTTCCATCCGGGCCAGGGGCTGCGGGCTGCGTGTGCCGGAGGAAGGGTATACGGTGGAGTAGAGGTATACGGGTAGTGTCCTTCCATGGAACCTACCTGCTGGGCCGGATCGGCACCGGAGGAGGTACATACAGAGATACCATTTCACTTGAGACCTTCATGCATCATATCATTCATTGTTTAAGGCTCCACCCTTGTTTGTTGTTTGTTGATTGTACGCTCTGGTGGTATGGGATGCCGGAGGGTTTGTTTTCACTTGTTTGTGTTCCTCGGTTGTATGGGCGGCCAGGGGACTATAGGTAGACTCTTGCTATTTACTTACAGAATTGTTCCCTGTTACGGTTAAGTATGAAATTGGTTACTGCTAGAATGTTAGTTTCTAGATTTGAGATTGATATGATTAGTTGAGTTTGATTCATGTCCCTGAGCATGTCTATCATTACTCTTTCCCTCTTTTTACACTTGAGGTTACCAGTGTACCGTCAATTTCGTAAACTTATTATGTATACACTGTTATTGCAAGGACCCCCGGTGCGTTATTTCTTACTTTCACCTGTGCCTATGGTGTGTATATTCTGCTTACTAGCCTCACATGTGGTTCTGTTGATTTCCCTCTGGGCTAGTTCCTGTGTACCTTTCGTTGATTTCTGTGACTGCTTGCTTCTATTCTGTCTGTTACTACGCTTTTATCTTATATGTTCCAAGTCGGCCTATGATACCTACTGGGTACCTTATGCTTCGCATTTGGTGCTCACCCCTACCCCCTGCATCTTTGGGTGCAGATCCTAGCATGGGCCATCGCCGTTAGATCACTGTGATTCGTGCTTGGAGATCTGTTGGGGACTACTTCAGACTGAGGGTGAGCTCTTGGCGATCGGAGCTTAGCTTTAGTTTATCTTTTTCTTCATGTACTCTATTACCATTCAGAGACATCTGTATATATTGTTTTGGATTATTTGCACTCTGTGTATGTAGTTTGGGCTCTATACTATGATACCAGGTCTTGGGGTTTGGTTTAGTTTCCGCTTATGTATATATTTATATTCCTTTTATCTGTTCTCTTCGTCTTGTTCCCTTATTTGTTAGATAGTAGCCCATTACTAACTGTTCTGGGCTACGGGGATTGGTTCACCTACCGGAGGTTGTAGGTGCCATCATGACCGAGAAATTGGGTCGTGACATATAGTGTCCATATGGATGTGTTTACCAACCATAAGAGCCTCCAATATGTGTTCACTCAGAAGGAGTTTAATCTTTATCAGAGAAGGTGACTTGAGCTCCTTAAGGATTATGACATGAGTGTGCTTTACTATTTGGGAAAGGCCGATGTAGTAGCTGACGCACTTAGTAGATTGTCTATGGGTAGTATGGCACAGGTTTAAAAAGAAAGAAGGAATTAGCTAAAGACATTCATAGGCTTGCTCGTTTAGGGGTTTACTTTACAGACTCAGCGGATGGTAGTGTTATAGTTCAGAATGGGTCAGAATCTTCTCTGATAGTAGAGGTAAAGGATAAGCAAGACAGTGATCTCATCTTACATCAGTTAAAATGAGCAGTCCATCAACAAAGGGTAGAGATTTTCTCCTAAGGGAGAGATGGTGTGCTTCGCTATCAGGTCGGTTATGTGTTCCAAATGTGGATGAGTTGAGACAACAGATTTTTACAGAGGCTCACAGCTCCAGATATTCTATTCATCCAGGTTCCACTAAGATGTACCGTGACCTAAGAAAAGCCTATTAGTGGAATGGTATGAATAGGAACATTGCAGATTTTATAGCTAAGTATCCCAACTACTAGCAGGTAAAGGTAGAATATTAGAGATCGGGAGGTATGACTCAAGATATTGTTATTCCTAGTTGGAACTAGGAAGTGATTAATATGGACTTCATTACAGGTTTTCCGCATACTCGCCGACAACATGATTCCATTTGGGTGATAGTAGATAGGATGACTAAGTCAACCCACTTTTTGCCTGTTAAGACTACTGATTTAGTAAAGGACTATGTCAGACTCTACATCTGTGAGCTATTCAGGTTAAATGGGGTTCCCTTGTCTATCAACTCAGATAGGAGCCCTTAGTTTACATCCTAGTTATGGAAGTCTTTCCAAAAAGATCTTGGTACTAAGGTGAATCTCAGTACAATATTTCACCCACAGACAGACGACCAGGCAGAGTGTACCATCCAGACCTTAGAGGACATGTTGAGGGATTATGTGATCAACTTTAAAGGAAATTGGGATGATCACCTGCCTCTTATAGAGTTTGCCTACAATAACAGTTTCCATTCTAGCATTCAGATGGCTCCGTATGAGGCACTTTATGGGCGGAGGTGTAGTTCACCTATTGGCTAGTTTGAGGTAGGTAAAACAACATTAATAGGGACAGATTCAGTTCATGATACTATGGGGAAGGTTCAGCTTATTAGGGAGAGGCTGAAGGCATCCCAAAGTTATCATAAATCCTATATTGATGTGAGGAGGAGAGACTTAGAATTCGAAGTTGATGATTGGGTGTTTTTGAAGGTTTCACCTATGAAAGGAGTGATGAGATTTGGTAATAAGGGGAAGCTTAGTCCCTGATATGTAGTTCCCTACAGGATTCTGAGGAGAGTTGGTAAAGTGGCTTATGAATTAGAGTTGCCAGCAGAGTTAGTAGCGGTATATCTAGTCTTTCATGTGTCTCTGTTGAAGAAGTGTGTTGGTGATCCAGCCTCAGTTTTTCCATTACAGAGTTTGCGTGTGAAGGATAGTCTCTCTTACGAATAGGTCCCAGTTGAAATCTTGACCTTCAGTCGTAAGTTGAGAAATAAGGAAGTCGCTTTAGTAAAGGTCCTTTGGAGGAACTAGTTATTTGAGGGAGCTACTTGGGAAGCAGAAGCAACCATGATGACCAAGTACCCTCACCTCTAGCCTTTCGATTCAGCTTCAGCTTGAGGTAATAGTTCCTTCTTAGTAACCTCAGTTTCCTCATTAGTATTCCCCTCGGTTTCATGTTCTATCAATTGTTCTTATATTTCCAGTATGTATGCATGTATCATGAGTCCATCTCAGCTTTGTTAAGTCTTCATTCGAGGATAAATGATCCCAAGGAGGAGATGTTGTAACACCTCGAGATCTGAACCAGCAAACCTATGGGACTCAATAATTTTTTTTTAGAGTTTCCAGGGATCACAATTAGGATCACGGGCCATCGTTTAGGTTCACGACCCATAGTCTGACTTGTAAACTGATCCCTGATCATGTTTTCCTCCCATGTATCTATGGGTGACTTGAGGGTCCATCATTTTGAATGACGG
>QJPP01003782.1:0-114326 GCA_003996215.1 Jaltomata sinuosa
ATATTCTATATACATCATATGTATATCATATTGTGAATATTCTATATGAATATTCTATATATATCATATATATATCATATTGTGAATATTCTATATATATTCTATATGCATCATATGAATATCATATTGTGAATATTCTATATGCATCATATGTATATCATATTGTGAATATGATATATACATCACAAGTATATCATATTGTGAATATTCTATATACATCATATGTATATCATATTGTGAATATTCTATATACATCACAAGTATATCATATTGTGAATATTCTATATACATCACAAGTATATCATAATGTGAATATTCTATATACATCATATGTATATCATATTGTGAATATTCTATATACATCACATGTATATCATATTGTGAATATTCTATATACATCACAAGTATATCATATTGTGAATATTCTATATACATCATATGTATATCATATTGTGAATATTCTATATACATCACAAGTATATCATATTGTGAATATTCTATATACATCACAAGTATAGTGAATATGATATATACATCACAAGTATATCATATTGTGAATATGATATATACATCATATGTATATCATATTGTGAATATTCTATATACATCACAAGTATATCATATTGTGAATATTCTATATACATCACAAGTATAGTGAATATGATATATACATCACAAGTATATCATATTGTGAATATTCTATATACATCACAAGTATATCATATAGTGAATATTCTATATACATCACAAGTATATCATATTGTGAATATTCTATATACATCACAAGTATATCATATAGTGAATATTCTACATACATCACAAGTATATCATATTGTGAATATTCCATATGCATCACAAGTATATCATCTTATGAATATTCTATATGCATCACAAGTATATCATATTGTGAATATTCTATATGCATCACAAGTATATCATATTGTGAATATTCTATATACATCACAAGTATATAATATTGTGAATATTCTACATACATCACAAGTATATCATATTGTGAATATTCTATATGCATCACATGTATATCATGTTGTGAATATTCTATATGCATCACAAGTATATCATATAGTAAATATTCTATATACATCATATATATATAATATTGTGAATATTCTACATACATCACAAGTATATCATATTGTGAATATTCTATATGCATCACAAGTATATCATATAGTGAATATTCTATATGCATCACAAGTATATCATATTGTTAATATTCTATATGCATCACAAGTATATCATGTTGTGAATATTCTATATGCATCACAAGTATATCATGTTGTGAATATTCTATATGCATCACAAGTATATCATATAGTGAATATTCTATATGCATCACAAGTATATCATATAGTGAATATTCTATATGCATCACAAGTATATCATATAGTTAATATTCTATATGCATCACAAGTATATCATATTGTGAATATTCTATATGCATCACAAGTATATCATATAGTGAATATTCTATATGCATCACAAGTATATTATATAGTGAATATTCTATATGCATCACAAGTATATCATATTGTGAATATTCTATATGCATCACAAGTATATCATATAGTGAATATTCTATATGCATCACAAGTATATAATATAGTGAATATTCTATATACATCACAAGTATATAATATAGTGAATATTCTATATGCATCACAAGTATATCATATTGTGAATATTCTATATGCATCACAAGCATATCATATAGTGAATATTCTATATGCATCACAAGCATATCATATAGTGAATATTCTATATGCATCACAAGTATATCATATAGTGAATATTCTATCTGCATCACAAGTATATCATATAGTGAATATTCTATATGCATCACAAGTATATCATATAGTGAATATTCTATATGCATCACAAGTATATCATATTGTGAATATTCTATATGCATCACATGTATATCATATTGTGAATATTTTATATGCATCACAAGTATATCATATTGTGAATATTCTATATGCATCACAAGTATATCATATAGTGAATATTCTATATATATTCTATATGCATCACAAGTATATCATATTGTGAATATTCTATATGCATCACAAGTATATCATATAGTGAATATTCTATATGCATCACAAGTATATCATATTGTGAATATTCTATATTCATCACAAGTATATCATATTGTGAATATTCTATATGCATCACAAGTATATCATATAGTGAATATTCTATATGCATCACAAGTATATCATATTGTGAATATTCTATATGCATCACAAGTATATCATATAGTGAATATTCTATATGCATCACAAGTATATCATATTGTGAATATTCTATATGCATCACAAATATATCATATAGTGAATATTCTATATGAATCACAAGTATATCATATTGTGAATATTCTATATGCATCACAAGTATATCATATAGTGAATATTCTATATGCATCACAAGTATATCATATTGTGAATATTCTATATGATCAACAAGTATATCACAAGTATATCATATAGCATCACAAGTATATCATATAATATTCTATATGCATCACAAGTATATCATATTGTGAATATTCTATATGCATCACAAGTATATCATATAGTGAATATTCTATATGCATCACAAGTATATCATATTGTGAATATTCTATATGCATCACAAGTATATCATATTGTGAATATTTTATATACATCATATGTATATCACAAGTATATCATATTGTGAATATTTTATATACATCATATGTATATCACTATATTACATGATTAGAACTCAATTTTTAAATTTAAAATAAATAAAAAAGGTGGAGTGTTTGGAATGTAGTATTATTTATAGATGGAGAATATTTTGAGAAGATAGGAAGTTTTGAAATTTGAATTTCAAAATTCAAATTTTAAATTTCAACTTTGAAAATTGAAATTTCAACTTTGAAAATTGAAATTTCAACTTTGAAAATTGAAATTTCAACTTTCAATGCATTAAAATTTGAACTTTAACTTTGAAATTTGAAGTTTGGAGTGTTTGGATTTAGAAATTTAAATTTTAAATTTTTGAATTTCAAATTTCATATTTTCAAATTACATGATTATAAAATATTAAATATTACTACACTAGTACACTACATTATTATAAAATATAAATATATAATTCAAATTTAAAATTTTAAATTTAAAACGATTAAAATTATCACACTTTAAAATTGATAACACTACATTACATGATTAGAACTCAATTTTTAAAGTTAAAATTAAAAAAAAAGAAGGTGAAACCCATGGACCGGCCCCCAAACCCGGCCCATGAAGGCCCACTTAATTGGACCGGACCGGCCCGTGAAACCCGGTCCAAAAATGGGTGACGGGCCTGGGCTGGGCTGGCTGAGCATTTTGCTCAACACAGCCCAGACCGGACCGGCCCATTTATTTTAGACCCGGATCGGCCCAGTCCGTGAAACCGGTGGGCTGCAAGTTTAGTGGGCCGGTCTGACCCGGACCGGCCCGTTTGACACCCTTAGTCATGACGCAATGACTTGAGATAGTCTTTACATATTGTGTGACAGATTGAATGTGCATATGTAATTGACAACTCTAAAATTGACTGAAAATGACCAGGTGACCTTCCTTGAATTGATTACTCCAAAGCAACAATTAAATGTGGATAGTAAATATAAAAAACACACCTAAACTATCCGTTTTTATTGAGTCTCATATCTAAACTATTGAAAGTGTGAGTTTCATACCTAAACTATCACTCATTAGTTTGAGAAACACACCTCAACTAATATGTGATGGTGTGTGTACTACACTCTCTATTTTATTTAAAAAATCCTGCCACGTGACCTTCCGCGTGAATTTTTTAAATATTCACCGTGTTGAGAAATGATGATGAAGAAGAAGGAGAGAGTTTAAGGTAAAATCAATTGGAAAATTAAAAAAAATGACGTGTCAGCTAAAAAAATAAAAAATATATGTCACGTCATCAGAATATTTAATGCTAGACGCGCCTAAATATAATTGTATACAAATACTTGGTTCAGTCAACGTTGAGATGTGTTTCTCAAACTAATGAGTGATAGTTTAGGTATGAAACTCACACTTTCAATAGTTTAGATATGAAACTCAAAAAAAAAAAAAAATTTAGATGTATTTTTAATACTTCACTCATATACGGAATGAAATTTTAGCTAAAAGAATGAACTAAAGCTGCAGATACTTTGGCATAAACATAGTCACTAATCATCTCTGTCCGTCAAGGCTACAGACCAAAAAATATGTCAGCCAACTACCATAATTTATCACAACTACCTACCAAACTTTAACTACTATGCAAGCAAATAGGACCATATGGTTCTTTTCCATAACATTTAATTTAAATCTCAGGACAAGTTATTACAAATATATACAAAAGCGGGCAGCGCATTGTATGAACCAGCATGTGGACCGTGTGAATCAAATATTGTATTGATGATTCACAGGTTTTCTATCATATGTAGTTCAATTTTATTATTTTTACTTAACTTAAAAGTTAAGAGAAGAAAAAAAGAAGACTTTTTTTCATTGTCCAAGAATGTTTTTAAAAACAAACATAGGTTTTTTTTATTTCAGTCATCCAAATTATCTATAAAATAAATTAGATAGAATAACTTCGACCTTGATGAGCTTGTATATATATATCCCCCAATTTGTTGTTGTTTGTAGTTTGTACAATTCAATACTGTTGAAAAGTTCTCTTCTATTGGAAATTTAAGATAATAATTACATTTGCTTAATATATTCAATTAAAAAAACATCAATTAAACACAAATGTATTATTTTATACATAACTACTTCTATTATTGTAATTAATATTTAAATTTGAGCTTGATATTGTTAATCGGAACAAACTCGTATTACTAAAAATTGATTTGTTTTCTTGAATGAAGAGGGGGACAAAAGCTTTGTGCTGGGAGATTTGGCACACTTAGAGAGGCGTCGTGACTATGATTATTGTAGCCGTATAAAGGTTGAAGAGGTTAAGGTTGCGATTCGTAAGATGCGAAGGGGTAGGGCGACGGGGCCAGATGAGATTCCCGTTGATTTTTGGAAGAGCTCGGGTGAGACAGGTGTGAAGTGGCTAACCGAGTTGTTTGATGGTATTTTTAGAACGGCAAAGATGCCTGAAGCTTGGAGATGGAGCACGATGATTCCTTTGTACAAGAACAAGGGCGATATTCAGAGTTGCAACAACTATAGGGGTATCAAATTGCTAAGCCACACTATGAAGGTCTGGGAGAGGGTGGTGGAGTTGAGGTTGAGACAGATCGTGCCTATTTCAGAGAACCAGTTCGGCTTTATGCCAGGACGCTCGACTACAGAAGCTATTCATCTCCTTAGGAGACTGGTGGAGCAGTACAGAGAAAGGAAGAAGGACTTGCATATGGTGTTCATCGATCTAGAAAAGGCGTATGATAAAGTCCCTAGGGAGGTCCTTTGGAGGTGCTTGGAGGCTCGAGGTGTACCCGTGGCGTACACCAGATCGATTAAGGACATGTATGAGGGGGCCAAGACTCGCGTTAGAACTGTGGGAGGAGATTCGGAGCACTTTCCCGTGTTAATGGGGTTGCACCAGGGATCAACCCTTAGCCCGTTTCTATTTGCCTTGGTAATGGATGTATTGACGCGGCAAATACAAGGTGAGGTGCCATGGTGCATGTTATTTGCGGATGATGTAGTTTTGGTGGACGAGACTCGCGTAGGAGTTAATGCAAGTTGGAGGTTTGGAGACAGACCCTCGAGTCGAAGGGGTTTAGGTTGAGCAGGACCAAGACTGAATATATGGAGTGCAAGTTCAGTGAGGCGACTCAGGATGATGACGTAGAAGTGAAGCTGGATACACAGGTCATCCAAAAGAAAGGGAGTTTCAAGTATCTTGGGTCTATTATCCAAGGAAATGGAGAGATTGATGAGGATGTCACCCATCGTATTGGTGTTGGGTGGATGAAATGGAGGCTCACATCTGGAATCTTGTGCGATAAGAAGGTGCCTACTAAACTTAAAGGCAAATTCTACAGAGCGGTGGTCCGACCAGCTTTGTTGTATGGAGTTGAGTGTTGGCCAGTAAAGAACTCCCATATTCAAAAGATGAAGGTGGCGGAGATGAGGATGTTGCGATGGTTGTGCGGGTTTACCAGGAGAGATAGGATTAGGAATGAGGATATCCGAGATAAGGTGGGTGTGGCGTCGGTAGAAGATAAGATGCGGGAAGCGAGGTTGAGATGGTTCGGACATGTGAGGAGGAGAGGCACGGATGCTCCAGTGCGGAGGTGTGAGAGGTTGGCTATGGATGGTTACAGGAGAGGACGAGGTAGACCGAAAAAGTATTGGGGAGAGGTGATCCGACAGGACATGGCGCAGTTGCAGCTTACCGAGGACATGACCCTAGATAGGAAGGTGTGGAGGACGCGGATTAGGGTAGAAGAGTAGTAGGTAGAAGTGTGTGTAGGCTAGTAGGTAGGAGTGTTTTCCCTTATTAGTCCCGACTAGTAATCGTAGTGATACGCTTTTAGTTTCTTGTTCTTGGATTCCTCGTGGTAGTATTTTGTGGCAGTGCTCTGTTTTTGTCTGTTGTTTGTTACTACATGTAACTTCCTATCGTCTCTTGTAGTTTTATCTTATTTTTTATCCCTGTATCATTGTTACGTCCTTTTTTAGCCTTTTTCTAGACTGTTTTGTCTTGAGCCGGGGGTCTATCGGAAACAGCCTCTCTACCTCACCTCTGAGGTAGTGGTATGGACTGCGTACACTCTACCCTCCCCAGACCCCACACTGTGGGAATACACTGGGTATGTTGTTGTTGTTGTTGTTGTTATTATTCTTTTTTGTATTTGCCCAAGATTTAAATGCTTCTGAAATTATGGTTCCGCAGTTTATCTAATAATCCACACTAAAAGGCGGAGAAAAAAATTCATTTGAATCTTTCTATGCAATGACTCATGGGTTGACTTGAGAGGTGTATTTTCCAGCATTCATTCAATTCATGTGCAATGAGTCATTGCACATGAATTGAGGATATAAACTTGAGATTTGCTTTCCATTAATTAGTTTAACTTCAATATAAGAATAGTGAAAGAAATTCATACAATCAAGTCATTTGAAAACCAATGACAGGAAACTTTGTATTACAAGCATGGAGTAAATATCTACAAAGTAGGATAAGTGACCTGTAGGCGGCAAAGTAACATCATAGCGTTAAAAAATTTATACTGTTGATATAAATAATTTAAATTCGAATGGAATTACAGTAAATAACACCCTGTACCTTGAACACGTTCTAACTCCTAAGTAATATCCGACTTTTACTGTTTTCAAAATAAAATGTAGATTTTAATAGTCTAAAAAGATTTTTCGGTAGAATTTCACCGGAGAATGTGGATATGTAATTGACAACTTAAAATTTGATTAGAAGTGACTCATTTGTTTTCATTAAAATTAAGAAGTCTGAATCTGAATAAGGATCTGAATATTAAGATGTGCATTAAGATCTCGATGTCTAGATCTGAATGCACATCTGAATATTAAGATGTGGTATCTAGATCTAAATACTGAATCATTAAGACTATTTGTTTTCAATATCTGAATGTGCATTTGAAATTAAATATTATGTTAAATATTATAAAATCTCATTTCAACAAAATTATATTATTTTTGATAGAAAATAATATTTTGAATCTTTATATTTGATAAAAAAAATTAAACTATCTGATATGCAAATAAAAATTATTGTAACAAAGTAACATGAATTTTTTTTTAAGAATTCAACGATAAACATCTTTTAAGAAAAAGTTATCTAACTAAGCAAATCTTGTTCCGCTTCAAACGATCAAATATAAGAAAATTTAAATAATTAAATGTAAAACAATCATGTCAAATTCTAACGTTCAAACAAGATAAAAATATTTCAAATAACAAAGATATAAACTCTCAAGTATTTTCTCTTCTTTGCATTAGTTGAAGTGCAAGTTCTTCCCCCATATTACTCATTATCTACGAATTTGCAGCTGTCCAACCAGGTCTATTTATTTTATCCAATACTTCTTTGTGTTCTCCTTCTCCTTCTTCACAAAAAAAAAAAAATATCTAAAGTATCAAATTTTTAGATAGGAGATAAATAATTGGGAGTTATAATCTTATTATGGAATTGAAAGAAAAGAATAAAAATTAACGAATTTATATAAAGCAGAAAGACAGATGAAACTTAAAATCTAATTTTCTTCACAATAATTGGGCTATTGCATGTTTCAAAATTATAGTGAGAGAATTGTAAACATGGATTGAATGAAATTATTGTTGTTAAAGGGCATATTAGGCGTAGAATTAACTGGATGGAGTTATTGATGACCAAACACTTGGAGCAACTCTTAATACATATGAACAATTTTTTTATGCGTATAAGAATTTAAAACAAAGTTCTTAGAGTTTCTTCGCCAATGTTTTTTCACTTAGAAATCTTGAGTTCTTGATAAATATAAATATACCCAAAAAATTATGGCAATAAAAGTTCTTAATAAACATCAATACACCCAAAAAGAGTTGTTAATATAAAAAGTATTGAACAAAATAATTGTAAAGATTATGAAAACTTACTCGTTCAATAGAAAACAATTGAAATTTCGTTGGAAAAAACATATATATTATATATTAGATAGAATATTATAATTTATACCACAAGATTCTAGTTTTCAATGCCTATCATATGTTTTCTTGCAACATCTATCAATTTATAAATACAAAAAAAAAGGAAAAAAATTTAAAAAACGAAAACAAAAAATAAAGAAAAAAAGGCAGGCGCAACAAATTTCCTTAAAAGGGGCTTTAGGAGATCAATCAAGCCAACAATCTCTCATATATCTGATTTTTTTTTGTTTTATGCCTATTATATCTAGGATAATTTTCTCTTTAAAAAAATTCAGTAATTTTTATTCATAACTTAGAATTGTAAAATTAATACTTGTTAAAGAAAAAGCTTATGTGTTTGTGTATGAACTGTGTATAATTCTATCAAATGTCGATGTAATTTATTTATTGATTTAATGTTATATTAAAAGTGATTTCTTGTTATAGTTGTTGAAACATTCATGGGAATCTAGTGATATATCATTTTCAAATACAGTAAGATAGTATTATAAAGTAGTAACAGACTGTGTATATATTTTGGTGTCACACTGTATGAAAATTGATTTCTAGTTATTTTTGTTGAAAGATTCATGGAAATCAAGTGATATACAATTTTCAGATACAGTTAGATAGTATTATAAAGTAGTAACAGACTGTGTATAAATTTTGATTTCATGTTGTATAATAAATGATTTCAAGTTATGTACGTTGAAATAGAAATGGGAATCAAGTGATATACAATTTTGAAAATGGAGTGGAGATATTTTGTGGAAGAAAATGAAGAAAAAATCTTTGTTCAATGTATGTATACTATAGTCATTAAATTAATCAATGAATATTAGCATAGAGTGTCTTAGATAATATCACACAAAAATCACATTATATACTTGAAATTATTCATTCTGATGTGATTTATTATAATCTATAATAAATTTTAGAAGAGAGAAGAAAAATATTTATGAATTGCATAGAAAAAAGATTAATTTAGTTGAATAATGATAATTGTAAATCCCTAAATTTAATTCTACTAATTCAATTAAAAAATAAAATTTGAATAAATAAAGAAATAAGACTAAGAGAGAGAAGAAATATTTTATTTTGTAATTATCTTCCTTAATTACAATGAGTTATTTAGTGGATCCCATATTAGATTTATTCCTTAATTAAGTAGCATTAAAAAATTATAATTAAATATAATAAAAAAATAATAACTAATTTATTATAATATATAATGAATTTTAGAAGAAAGAAGAAAAATATTTATAAATTTCGGAGAAAAAAGATTAATTTAGTTGAATAATGATAATTGTAAATCCCTAAATTTAAGTCTGCTAATTCAATTAAAAAATAAAATTTGGATAAATAAAGAAGCAAGACTAAGAGAGAGAAGAAATATTTTATTTTGTAATTATCTTCCTTAATTACAATGAGTTATTTAATGGATCCCAGATTTATTCCTTAATTAAGTAGCATTAAAAAAAACTAGAATTTTATACAATAAAAAAAAAACTAGTTTTTAGATTCTGATATGACTTGTAGGTACTTTAATAATTAGGAAAAATGTGATGTATTTAATGTAATAAAGAGTCTTGGCCTCATTTGTTTGCACTTAATGGAGGTCTGAATCTTAATGATTCAGATTCAGTCCATTAAGTGTGTTTGATTTGTAGGTCTGAATCTTAATCATTAAGATTTAGCCCATTAAGTGTATTTGTTTCTTTTCTAAAAAAATCTCTTAATGGATCTAAAAAGATCTGATTCGCTCAGATCCGTGGGAGAGTCTTATTACTGTTCAGAGTTCAAACTGATTTACACGCGTTATTCTATAGAAAATAAAGCTGCTTCTTCTGCCTCTCTCGTTACAGCCGCATCTTCGGCCTCTTCCTCTCTTTGCAGACGTCTCTTCCTCTCTTTTTTCCAACGAAATTTCAATTGTTTTCTATTGAACTAGTAAGTTTTCATAATCTTTACAATTATTTTGTTCAATACTTTTTATATTAACTACTCTTTTTGGGTGTATTGATGTTTATTAAGAACTTTTATTGCCATAATTTTTTGGGTATATTGATATTTATCAAGAACTCAAGATTTCTAAGTGAAAAAACATTGGCGAAGAAACTCTAAGAACTTTGTTTTAAATTCTTATACGCTTAAAAAAATTGTTCATATGTATTAAGAGTTGATCCAAGTGCTTGATCATCAATAACTCCATCCAGTTAATTCTACGCCTAATATGCCTGTTAACAACAATGATTTCATCCAATCCATGTTTACAGTTCTCTCACTATAATTTTGAAATGAAGAAAATTAGATTTTAAATTCCATCTGTCTTTCTGCTTTATATAAATGCGTTAGTTTTTCTTCTTTTCTTTCAATCCCATAATAAGATTATAACTCCAAATTTTTTGTCTCCTGTCTGAAAATTTGGTACTTTAGATGTTTATTTTTTTTGTGAAGAAGGAGAAGGAGAACACAAAGAAGTATTGGATAAAATAAATGGACCTGGTTGGACAGCTGCAGATAATGAGCAATATGCGGGAAGAACTTGCACTTTAACTAATGCAAAGAAGAGAAAATACTTGAGTTTATATCTTTATTATTTGAAATATTTTTATCTTGCTTGAACGTTAGAATTTGACATGATTGTTTTGCATTTAATTATTTAAATTTTCTTATATTTGATCGTTTGAAGCGGAACAAGATTTGCTTAGTTAAACAACTTTTTTATTTAAAGATGTTTATTGTTGAATTCTTAAAAAAAATTCATGTTATCTTGTTACAATAATTTTTATTTGCATATCAGATAGTTTAATTTTTTCTTATCAAATATAAAGATTCAAAATATTATTTTCTATCAAAAATAATACAATTTTGTTGAAATGAGATTTTACAATATTTTATTAATATAATATTTAATTTCAAATGCACATTGCATTCAGATCTAAACATCTAGATCTTAATACACATCTTAATATTCAGATGTTTATTCAGATTTAGACGTCTTAATCTTAATGAAAACAAATGAGAGGATGATTTTCTCAAATCAAACACACTTAATGGGCTGAATCTGATTAAGATTCAGACCTAAAAATCAAACAATCTTAAGTGAGCTACTTGGAGTTTGATTATTCCAAAGCGACAATTGTAGATTTGTGTTCACATCCATCTGCCACATCCGTCGGTGGTTTACGATATTTGTAGATAACATTAATTCATAGGTACGTATTGACAAAAACTCACCTTTGAATATGCATTCATGATCCGCAACAATAAATTTGACTGAAAGTGACTAGGTGAGTCAAATGACTACTGCAAAGCAACTAGTAGTAAATTGGGGTTTATTTTGTGCTATATAAACCTCATCAAAATTATTGAATAGAGACACAAAGCAAGATTTTCTTGATTTCTTTCTATACCAAGTAGTTAGTTTCGATATTTTTAGTGCAAAAATGGGCATTGGAAAACTTGCATCTTTATGCTATACGTGCTTCTCTGTCAACTTGTTTTCTCCTCATCCTTACCTCATTTATGCCCTAATGATCAAGCCCTTGATCTTCTTCAATTCAACCACATGTTTACTGTATATCCATATGCTCTAACTCCTGGTTATTATCCAAAAACAGTTGCATGGAATAGGAGCACAGATTGTTGCTCATGGGATGGAGTTAAGTGTGACAAGACGATAGGACAAGTGATTGAGCTTGATCTCCGTTGCAGCCAACTTCAAGGCAAGTTTCATTCCAACAGTAGCCTCTTTCAACTCTCCAATCTCAAAAGGCTTGATTTGTCTTATAATGATTTTTCCGGGTCGCTCATTTCACCTAAATTTTGTGAATTTTCTAGTTTGAGGTATCTTGATTTGTCCTATTCAGGTTTTACAGGTCTAATCCCTTCTGAAATCTCTCACCTTTCTAAATTATACATTCTTCGTATCTCGACTGTTTATCCATATGGGCTTAGACTTGGGCCTTACAATTTTGAACTGCTCCTTAAGAACTTGACCCAATTAAGAAAGCTCGACCTTAACTCTGTGAACATCTCTTCGAGCATTTCTTTAAATTTCTCTTCTTTCTTAACAACTTTGGGTCTTTCAAACACACAGTTATTCGGGATATTGCCTGAAAGAGTTTTCCACCTTTCCCATTTGGAATCACTTTATTTATCATCCAATCCCCAGCTCACTGTTAGGTTTCCCACGACCAAATGGAATAGCTGTGCATCACTCATGAATGATACTGGTAAGATACCTCTATTGAATGGCCAAACTGAGTGCTTTTCTTTTAACAAAAGTTGGACACAACTCAAGGAACTAGATTTTTCGTCCAATTCCCTAACTGGCCTGATACCTTCCTGGATATTCTCCCTTCCTTCACTAACCCGTTTAGACTTGAGTGATAACCATTTCAGTGGAAAAATTCAGGAGTTCAAGTCCAAAACACTGTTTTTCATTTCTGTTAAAAAAAATCAGCTGGAAGGTCCTATTCCAAAGTCACTCCTAAACCAGCATCGCATATATTTTCTTTCCCTTTCGAACAATAATCTCAGTGGACAGATTGCTTCAGCTATCTGCAATCTGAAAACACTGAATGTGATAGATTTGGGAAGTAATAGTTTGGAGGGAACAATCCCACAATGTTTGGGTGAGATGAGTGAACTTTGGGTTTTGGATTTAAGCAACAATAGTCTTAGTGGGACAATTAGTAACACTTTTAGCATTCGAAACCAACTCATTATCATCAAATTGGACGGGAATAAACTACAGGGGAACATCCCACCATCTTTGATCAATTGCGAGAGTTTATACTTTCTTGATTTAGGTAACAATGAATTAAATGACACATTTCCAGGATGGTTGGGAATCCTACCGAGTTTGGTGATTTTAAAGTTGACTTCCAATAAGTTGCACGGGCCCATCAAAACTTCAAGGACCGGAACTTGTTTCCACAACTTCGAATTATTGATCTCTCATCCAATGGATTTAGTGGGAATTTACCAGTAAATCTTTTTCACAATTCTCATGCCATGAAATCAATTAGGGTGTGTTTGGTATGAACGAAAATATTTTCCATGGAAAATGTTTTATGGAAAACAAGTTGGTTTCTTACTTATTTTCTCATGTTTGGTTGGTGAGTATAAACTATTTTTCGAAAAATATTTTCTATTGTTTGATGAGTGAAAATACATTTTTCAATTTTTTTTTTGATTAGAGAGTAGAAAATATTTTCTAGGGGGTAGGTCGGGGGTTGGGGTGTGGTGGTTTGGGGGGGGGGGGGTTTTAACTAAAAAAATTAATTTTTTTTAAAAAAAAATATTTAAACATTAATTATTATTTTTTTGTGGGGGGGTGGAGGGGTGGGGGAGAGGGGGGAACCAAAAATATTACGTTTTAAAAAAAATAAGTAACTTTTTTTAAAAAAAAATTAAAAATTGAATTTTGGGTGGGGTGGAGGTGGTAGGGTGGGGAGGAAGGGTAGGGATACCAAAAATATTTTTTTAAAAAAAAAAAAGAGGTGGGGGGTGGAGGTAGGGGTGAGACTAGGAAGATAGAGTGGGTGGGATTGGGGTGTTACGAAGGTGATGACTTGTTTTCCCTACTTTTATTAGAGAAGTCATTTTTCTTATTTTAGAGGAAAATGTTTTCATAAAGAAAATATTTTCCAATTTTTTTGACCAACCAAACACAAGAAAATTGGAAAACATTTTCCAGAAAACATTTTCCTCCATACCAAACACTCAATGAGAACATGATAGATGCTGTTATTTCTAATTATGATGATTCTTTGACAATTACAACAAAGGGAATGGATCTTGCTTTTGATCGAGTTTTGATAAGAATAAACATAATTATCAATCTCTCAAGGAATAGATTTGAAGGTCATATTCCAAACATTATTGGAGATCTCATTGGACTTCGTACGTTAAACTTATCTCATAATCGGTTGGAAGGTCATATACCAGAATCACTGCAACATTTAACCGTAATTGAATCATTGGATCTCTCATTTAACAAAATTGGTGAAGAGATACCACAACAACTTTCATCTCTCACATCACTTGAAGTCATAAATCTCTCTCACAACCATCTTGTTGGATGCATCCCTAGAGGAAAACAATTTGCTACATTTGAGAACATTTCATACCAAGGGAATGATGGACTACGTGGATTTCCACTCTCAAAAGATTGTGGTGGTGATGATGGGGTACCACAAGCGACAATACCAGTTGAGCTAGATCAAGGAGAAGACAGAGATTTAGAAATGATCAGTTGGCAGGCACTTCTCATTGGTTATGGTTGTGGACTTGTTATTGGACTGTCCGTAATATACATAATGTTGTCAACTCAAAATATCCAGCATGGTTTTCGAGGACAGTTGTTGAATTAGAACACAAAATTATAACGAGAATGAAGGAACACAAGAAAAGATATCAGTGTGTAACCTCCAGGTATTCAACTTGATCTTTATCCTTCAGAAGATTATTTTTTATATATCAATATATTTTCTACCTCCTTCATCCTTAAAGTTGTTGACTTTAATTCTTCATTTTTTTTTAAAATTGCAGGATTCAAGCCTAAAATGTTGCTGGTGATGCAAATATAAGCCTTTATCTTTCATAGTGTGTGATGTTTCTGTAGTGTTCGTTATCCTGTGAATAAAGACACGAGTTTTCGTCCTTTGAGACTCATGCATAATTGTTTTCTCTTTGAAGTTTTTTTACATTGAGACTGTTAGCTTGAGTCCAGCCTAATTATTCGTTGAGTTATTATCTTATCTTTTTCTTAATTACATAAAGTAATTTCAATGTGAAAGAATATGATCATTTATCTCAAAAGCCAAGGCAATCGAGAAATTAATGTAGCTCAGAGATATGATAAATCTCTCAGGAAACTTTTGCACAATCGATCCCATCTATGACATATTTTCTCTATCACTGTGGCCATTTACAGAGGAGCACAATGCTCAATCGATCCACATCATTTGTTAAAAAGTAAACCTTTGGAACTAAAAATAGCATATAACTAGTACCAATAAGCGCGGAAACAGAATTTCCACCAAGGAAATTCATCATCTACTGTATATACTTGAACAAAAAATTTAACCTTGCATATAAAATGTAATTTTCAGGCAAAAGGGTTCAGATGAGCTCCTTCGCCCTCTAGCTCCGCCCCTGGTACCAATCATCCTTCATTTCAATAATGATAATAATTGCTCGATAACAACACGAACATTCAACAGTTATTAAAGTACCACATGAAAAAAGATTGGCTAAGACCTCAAGTATATGTGTTGATTCTTCAATTAATCCACATAAAGCACACAAATTAAAGCTGCTGTATAAGTTTGAAGTACAAAATCGAACTTCAAACAACTTGGTTACACTGCAGAACTGCTGAGTGGCAACACTGCTATTGAAGAGCATAAAAGAATAATGCTTGAGCAGTAGAAATCTATCAAGCAGCACAATTCTCAGTTGCAGTAAAGGATCAAAAATTTGCTAATTGCTTGGTTAATGTTGAATGCCTTATAGCAGCAGAGGTACGGAACTTTTTCTTTCAATATGCTAGTATTGCGTTCAACATTGCTTTGTTGGTTGGGTGTTGTTCTTTTGTAACAGTAACAAGACCATGTTGTGTATGATAGTATCGGTTTTATCCTCATGTTCTGCCACCTCATCTGGAAATCTTGTGTATGCTATTAAGATACAAATTAATGCTATATCACATGAAAGAAATAGAGCAAACAGAGATATGTTTCTTGACTGGCTAGTGTTCAAAGCCACGAGTCGTTCAAGGAATGCCATGTTGTCCATCATACATTACAATTTGACTATATAGTCTTTGTTTCAACTAATCATACGCCAAAGTTCATTCATAAACAAGAATAGCGGTATTTGACAATTTAACAGAACGGGGGAAACAGAAAAGAATTTTCTTCGATTGCTTGAACTAGTGATATTGCCTGGTACAGAATCTTTTGAAAATTAACGGATCCCATAAACAAGAATTCAGAATCAACTCACCCCTTTTCTATTTTAAATTATTACTTATTTTCTTTACAGTAAACATTCTTTCAATATAGAAATGATCATTTAAATGAAGCTGGAGAGGTAAAGAAAGATGAAAAGTTGTATCCAAAATGCCTTCCAGTTTGAACTTGGAAACAAAATATTGAAAAAATTTCGAAAGAGAAGGAAACTTTCTACATAACTATAACCGCCTTGGATGAGAACTTGCAGTACTTTGGTCAAGACTTTCCCTTTTGGTTTTGGACCGGGAATTGGTGAAACCATTTTTTTTGCCCGATCAACTAAAATTAGTTCAGCCATGCCATATCAATTTTAATGGAAATTTGCTTTATAGCTCCAGCAAACAGAAGTTTAGTGTTTGCACTCGATCACAGTGAGTTGGATTCTTCACTTCAAAGATTTAATATATTTGGAATGTATGCTGCTATGATGTAACTTTAATTTCTACTAATCCAAGAGCAAAAGAAAATATATTATGACATTAATTGTGCATACCAAATTTGTCATCTGCTAATGATTGAATTAATGTAGAGAAAATTCATTCAGCAACAATTGGATAGAAGGGACGTGAAATATGTACATAAACCAAAACTAGAAATAATGCTCTCTATGTACTTCATTTGGAGACTTTAACACCAATGCTAGGATCTTATTGGCTTAAGTTACCCAAATCAAAGAAAAAGGACATACAAGCACTCAAAATGCATTCCAGTTTGAACAAAATTACCCAAAGGGAACGAGACTTTCGACATAACTATAAATGCCTTTGACGTAGCTATCCTTAGGAAGACCCTTGATTCCTAATTCTCTCCAGATCTTTGTAATGACATCATAACACGGGCATAAAACACCTGACTTTAAGTTTACAACGAATACGATCTCCCCATCACGGGATGTGCAGGATGATATAGGTCCAGGCACTACGTCATTCCATATTGAAGGAAATCGAATGATATGTCTCTGCCATTCTATTTTGGAGTCTGCTCTAAAATCCACAAGTCGAAGTATCCACTTACCCGTCGATAATCTATGACAGGTAATTTTCCCTTCACCTCTATCAACGCGTAATCATACACCCAGTATGCATTCGATAATGCAATTTTTTTGTATTTTTCAGATTTAACATCGAATGCAGCTATAGCACGTTTGGGATTCATAACAAACTGACGGATAACTCCGCTAATGCAAACACTACGCTTAAAATACGGAGTATAAGGGAAAATGCATTGAGTCTCTCTCCATGATTCATCTATGCCTAAAGTTAAAACCCAGTGTTTTATGTACCCTTCTTGAATATTCCAAAGATTATTTCTTGAGGAATTGATGGATTCATCTCCTTTTCCATTGTTTATTTTTGAAGGCTCAAGAGATTAGCTTGTACGTCCAATTTGAAAGCCCTCCATTTAGGTTTAGGTATAAAACCCTCGTTTTCTATTAGGAGAAAAAATTAGTAATAGCCTAATAGGTCTTACTTTTTCCTTTCATATCTTTATGGACTGATAAGTTATTTAAAATTCATGTGTGAGAATGATTAAAAATGCCCCAAAACTTTGCGAAAAGGATTAAATATACCCTTGAACTCTGCTAGAAGGTTCAACATATACCCCTATGTGGCTTTTATTTTAATAAAAAAAGAAATTATAATTGATTTTTTTCACTTTAATTTTGTCCATCGAAAAGGGTATATCTAAGTCATTTGTGTAATGACAAGGGTATAAATGAGCCACTTTCTTTACCAGAGGGTATATTTTCTCTAAATCCTATAGTTCAGGAGCATATTTGGATTGTTCTTTTTAGGCGATTAGAAGTTTGTTATTTTTTCCGCGCTTATTCTTGTTTTTGTATATATTGAAAACTAATGAATCCCAAAAATCAGAAAGGAAAGGCAATAGGGTGTGTTAGGGTGGGGCAAGCCTTGACCTGCTAAGATTTTGACCCGTGCCTTACCCTGTTTAGCATTTTTCAAATAGTTACCCTGCCCTGCCCTGCCCCGCCCCGTTTATGTTATCTTAAGGTTGAAGACAATACGCTATTGGTGCTGCAAAGTTGAAGGATATTTATAAAGAATGATCCGGTTAGCTCCAAAATGATCCATAAGAAGACTGGTACTGTTACTTCAGTTGTATTGCCATAAAGATAGAATTTCATGTCTTTTTAGCTTTCTAATGTCAAACATATTGTTACTTGAGATGTATTGCCAACCCAATCCCCAATGGCACCAAACAGGTTTCTGATGATGCAGATAAGTCATACTTAAATTAAATTTGAAACACCAGACTGCATATAGAATATTCAGCAAAAACCAATGATAGAAATACATATTAATAATAAAAGCTACAGTTACAACATTTCTAGACAAGAAGAACCTCAGCTGCCCTATTAAATATTTCAAAAATTAAAATGTTGCCCTGCCCATCCCCGCCCCAATTGCCATCCCTAACCAGAAATCTAAAATAGAAGAACCTCCTTAGCTTATGACTAACTTATCATGAAACTGATCTATTGACTCAAATTTTCTTTTATCATATCTACTTGTTAGCATTTAATCACAATCACTTAGACAGTAGCCGATCAGTTAAGTGGAGCTAGCCAAGCAAATGGATATTTGAAATTTTTGCGAAAAAAGAGAGTTGGAGGGAGAAGCAACTCTACTGTGTATTTATTTGCAGGATACTAATTGAGTTGATAGCTCAGAAACAACATAATGCCTTCCAGTTTAAACTTAGACGGTAATAAGATAGAACAAGGTAAAAATATAAAGAATTTTTAAAATTAACGAATCCCATAAACTGGAACTCACAATCATACATCATCTTAGTATCAGTATATGAGACTCTTAACACTGAATACTAGGATCTTATAGGCTTGTTATTCCAAATCTAAGCGCTCAAAATGCCTTGCAGTTTAAACTTAGAAACAAAATATTTCAAAATTATCCAAAGGGAACGAGACTTTCTACACAATTATAACCGCCTTCAATGTTGCTGATCTCCATAGGAAGAGCCTTCGTTTCTATGCTTCTCCAACTCCTTCTCGTGACATCATAACAGAAACATAAAATATGTGGTTTTAAGTTCACAATGAATGCAATCTCCCCATCACGAAATGTTATGATTCGAAGAGATGATCTTGTGTCGGTCCATATTAAAGGAACATGAATGACCTGACTCTTCCATCGATCTTCTTTTGGAGTCAGCTCTAAAATCCACAAGTAGACATATCCAATTGACCATTTACCACAATCCATGACTGCTAATTTACCATTCACCTCTATCTGCTTGCAACACACACACTGATTGATTGAATTCCACAATGCAATGATTTCAATTTTTTCGGACTTAACATCAAATGCAGCTATAGCACTTCCGTAACTATGCTCGTAGTCGTTAACAAACTGATAGATAACTCCACTAACGCAAACACCCTGGCGGCAGTGCAGAGTACAAGGGGAAATGGTTTGAGTCTCTCTCCATGATTCGTCTATGCCTAAAGTCGAAACCCAGTGTTTTATGTACCCTTCTCGAACATGCTTTGTTGTCAATAGAACTTTGTGTTAGGATTTGCCCTGAATTTCCTAACTTATTTGGATTCTACACAATTGTGTTCTAATTCAAAAAGGTTTTCTTGACGGAAAAATATTTTCTTGGTGAAAAAGAACTCTACAATATCTATCCTTTTCTTGGAAGAGAAGTCTTGTAATTCTATAAATAGAAGACATGTTCTTCTCAAACAGAACACAATAGCATCCACAATGTAGTCCTTTAGAATTTGAGAGTTTTGTTTATGGGGAGATTTTCTCTCTATAGTTTTAATATTTTCTTTATATTAGTTTTCATATAATATGTAGGTCGCTTGACCGAATATTATCAATAATATGCTTTTTAGTATAGTTTTCTTTGTCATCTGATTTATCATTGTTAAAGTTTGCAATTAATAGCTTCCGCATGACGCCCCCTCAATTTCGAACCCAACAAGTGGTATCAGAGCGGGACGATCCAATAGGTTCAACGATTCAATGAGCCAATGATCCAATAGTTCATGGAGATTGAAAACAGGTTCAAGGCTGGTTCAAATCAAGTTGCAACCAATTTGATGATAATGAAGGTTTTTTGTCAAAAAATAAAAAGAAAATAGTCTGAAGTACTACGTGTGGAGAGAGAAAAAAAAAATCATATTTCAACAACCCTGCTGCTGATCCATCTTTAAAATCAAAATCAATTTTCAACCCATGCTTACTTTAACGCATCGGCTCCAACTTTCAACCCTTGCTAACTTTTAACGCTTGGGATCCTTTCAACTCATGCATATATACTTTTAACTCATGAGCTCCACTTTTAACCTTACTTACTTTTAATGCACAAGACTTCAATTTTCAACCCTGCTCACTTTTAATACAGGGCTCCAATATTATTAACCCGTGTTTACTTTAACGCACAGGACTCCAATTTTTAACCCATATCAATTTTTAATCATGGTAAGCAGCAGTGATATATGAAGATTATCTGAAGAATGAAGATCAAGAATATTTACCAGAAAATTCAGGCCAAGGGGAGATTTGTTAGGATTTGCCTTAAATTTCCTAACTTATTTGGATTCTACACAATTGTGTTCTAATTCAAAAAGGTTTTGTTGACGGAAAAATGTTTTCTTGGTGAAAAAGAACTCTACAATATCTATCCTTTTTTGGATGAGAAGTCTTGTAATTCTATAAATAGAAGACACGTTCTTATCAAACAGAACACAATAGCATCCACAATGTAGTCATTTAGAATTTGAGATGTTTTTGTTTATGGGGAGATTTTCTCTCTATAGTTTTAATATTTTCTTTATATTAGTTTTCATATAATATGTAGGTCGCTTGACCGAATATTATCAATAATATGTTTTTTAGTATAGTTTTCTTTGTCATCTGATTTATCATTGTTAAAGTTTGCAATTAATAGCTTCCGTATGACGCCTCCTCAATTTCGATCCCAACACTTTGTACTTCTTTTCTTCTGGCTCAAAACCTAATGAATAGTTACAGCGAACAAAATCCTTAATTAGATCGGGAAGAAATCTTACTTCTTTTGTATTGGGATTGAAAATTGCAGCAGATAATGGTTCCCAAACGCAAAATAAACTATTAACGCAATCCAACCAACAATCTGAATAACTGTAGAGTCCATCGGTTTGAAAAAGGGAGACAAAGACTTTTCATCTTCCGTTTGCTCAGCCGTGTAGAAAGCGCTCTCTTCAGAGAGAAAGAATTTTGTTCCACCGGGATGAGTCATAGAGTGACATCTACGGATATCCGTAAAATTTGATTCAGAAATAAGAGAATTCAAGAATGTTGTAGCACACTTGAAACATATTAACGACTTGACAGGAAACCATGAGAATATTTCAAAGATTATTTCTTCTGGAATTGACAGTTCACTTCTCCTGGAATTCATCTTCTTCATTGTTTTGATTGCTTGCGGCTGAAGTGATTAATTCTTAATTTCCTTCGTAGCCCTCTTTTAAATTTAAAGGTATAAAACCCTTCCTTTTCAAGAAGCATGTAAAGTAAACGTTTTCTAGGACAATGTAAAGTAAATTTAGGGAATTTTTTATTTTTATTTTTTAAAAGTATATATATTTTTGGGGGGAGGGGGTGGGTGGGGTGGTAGGGGTGGGTAGGATAAGAAAAAAATTTAAATTTTTTTGGGGGGTGGGGGTTTGCGGGGTCATGGTAAGGGGTGAGGTAAGAAAAAATTTTACAAAAAATATTTATAATTTTTTAATTTTGGGGGTGGGGGTGGGGGTGAGGGAGGGGTCGTTGGGGGTCGGGGGGTCGAGGTAGGGGGTGGAGTAAGAAAAAAAAATTAACTTTTTTTATTTTTTTTTGAGGGGTGGGATGGGTAGGGGGTAGGGGGTAGGGGATCAGGGTAGGAGGGTGGGTAAGAAATTTTTTTTTTTTTTGGGAGGGGTAGGGGGTGGCCGATGGGTAAGAAAATCTTTTTGGGGGTGAGGAAGTAGGTGGAGTAAAGGTTGGGGGTGGTGTGAGACCTTGCAACTTGTTTTCCCTATTTTTATTAAGAAAGTTATTTTTCTTATTTTGAATGAACTTTTTTTTCTACTGAAAATATTTTCCAAAAGTTTTAGCCAAACGAACATGAGAAAATAGAAAAATATTTTTCCAGAAAATATTTTCCAACATACCGAACACACCCTTAGCTTTAGCAGATTCAATTTTTGTCATTGGACCAAGCACTTAGTTTGTTAGTGGGTTCCCAACAAATATTTCTTATATATTTAATAAATTTCTCAATATATATACAATGTCTATGCAAAAGGTAACCCCACCCTACCCCCTGTATCCGCCCCTGAGCATTGTCGGGGGGAGGGGGGGTGCGGATAAAACATGTTGGGTGCGGGTTCCCCAAAATCTAGTAGCTTTTGTTGAATCCTATCTATGTATTAAAATATTCACTCGTAGGAACCCATAAACTTCAACTCTAGAATAAAGTGGTACATCCATAACATAGTGGAATAAAATTAATTGAACCGAACTGATCGAGGATTATTAAAATAAAAAACAAAAAAGTTCCTATCAGCAAATCCTTAAAAAAAATGTAAAAATGAGAATTAACATTTCCGGGAGCCATTTAAAGAATTACTGATATGCATTATTTAAAAAGGACGAAAAATCGATTAACAATAACCAAGGATGGAGCTTGAAGATCACCCAAAGAAGGAACAAGATGAACTGCCGCTTCCAACTCAGAGGGAACATTTCTCAGAAGCAGCGAGGTGGAGAAGTGAAGAATACAAAAGACTCTTGAACAAAGATCCAGATATTTGTACATATTAGGAATCTTTTCATTTTCCTTGTTTTTGGACCGGGTTTTCGATTGGGCCTGTGTCCCTTTGTTGTACAGACTGGGCTTCGGCCTTTTGCTTTTGTTTTTGCCTATCAATAAAACGGTCCAACCCTGGACCTAAAATTCAATTAAAAAAAGGACAAAAAATATTTTATTTCTAAATTGCGACCACAGCTTGATTTAGATGATTTCGTTTCTTATTTGTTGTAGTTGACGGGTCAGGTTTGTAGGGTAAAAAGAGAAGGAAAAACAAGAACTTCTCCGTTCCTTTACAATTGAGTTTGAATTAATGTTGATAGAACTATACAAATATATGAAGTCGACTTGTTCGACTAATCTATATTCATTTTGGGTATGTTTTCTATGGGAATAAAACACTCCCTATCAATAAAATCTCCATTTATATGATTCGAACTCGAGATTTTGGTTAATGGTGAATGGATTCGACCTTATTCTACTGCATCTCGTTTCGTGCAGGTAGAATTTTATTTCACCAGGACGATTCATAGAACAACAATGATGGATATTTACAAAATCTGATTTCGGTACAAGGGAATTACAAATCTAGTAAGTCACCTGAAACTTAAGGACTTTGCATGAAGCCATGAGAATATTTCAAACATTATTTCTTGGGGAATTGCAGAGGAGCACAACTGAAGTGATTACTAATACTTGAAATACTACAGGTAGGGTAAAGGTTCAACTTTTTTCTCCGTTTCGGGAACTAGGACAGCATGTTAAAATATTCCCTTGAATATGGAGAATTATTTATCAGATTTCAATTGAATTGTCTTGTTTTCGAATGATCTTACGACTTCTCTAGGAGAAGATAAAGCTAAATGAATATTTATTTTTTTCGTGCAATCTTGAGTTATGGTGAAACTAAAATATCAGACATCCTCTCTGCAATTTCCCAATTCTGAATTTCTCCATGATATTAGGGCAGAACATTCTTTCCGGTTCAATCAATGGACAAGGTGTAACGATATGGTGATGGCATCACTAATGATATGGTAAATTATATTTATAATTGAATTTCTTAATCAAAGAATAGTTGTAGTCCTCTGTTGAAATATACTTACCACAAAATGAAGAACATAAGTGATTGATTAGTAGTAATAATTGGTTAAAAAGGATCAAGGAAAGGGAAAAAGGTTGTAGACTACAGTGCTTGATGTTCATGAAGCTTAGATTTCCCACACTGTTGGACGATCCTCGGGGATTTCTCAATTATCAGGAAAAAGAAGTTCACAATTGAGAAAGAAGTTCCTATATAAAGGAAATCTTAGTAGTTTAGTTAGTTGGCTACCTGAACTTTCATCTTGTTTATGAGATTTCGATGCCCTACCTTGTAATCCCCTCCCGCATTTCCCCTACCCCAATTTTTTTTTTAAAAAAACAGTTCCTGTATAAGGAGTTTTTGTAAATCACCTTCTACTGCTTTGAACTTTTGGGTCATTATATGCTTTCCATTCAGGCAATCAACACTTCTCAGAGATGATTATCACCAAAAGCAAAAAAAATAAATCGTTAACGCAATCCAAACTCTAAGAATATGCAGGGGCATGGCTTTTCCATCTTCTTTTGCTCAGCAGTCAGCAATATAAAAAGCTACCACTCCGTGCAGAAAGAAATTTATTCCATCGGGACGAGTCATAGAGAAGTCTATGGATATCCATAAAATCTGACTTTGATATAAGATTATTACAAAATCTTGTAAGGCACTTGAAATGCATTAAGGACGTTATGGTTCTTGGGCTTCTGCAAATTCTTTTGAAAACTAATGAATGCCAAAAACTAGAAACCTAAAATCATCCTCTGTAAATTCTAATCAGATCTCAACTCTGGTTAAAGTAACTGTTAAACTTAGCATTCTCTAATGGTGAACCGAAGATACAGTGTAAGCATTGTAAAGTTACCAAATAAGCAAATTATTATTCAGTATTATTATCTCTTTATTTTTCAAATAAAACTGAACATGTAAAGTTAGACAACTATTTTTATTATAGTGGACTAAACATATGGTTTGAATTAAGTGTCAAAGTTGATTTGAAAGGGGAGATATTCAGAGTTGACATGAAATTGGGACTTTGCACTAAAATGACATCTACAATATTTGTACATGCTAAAGAAAAGCTGAACATTGCACAAAGTTGGTGGACCTAAAT
This sequence comes from Jaltomata sinuosa, assembly GCA_003996215.1. Taxonomy (NCBI): domain Eukaryota; kingdom Viridiplantae; phylum Streptophyta; class Magnoliopsida; order Solanales; family Solanaceae; genus Jaltomata; species Jaltomata sinuosa. The sequence continues at coordinate 25,687 of QJPP01003782.1, forward strand.
TTCAGTATGCTAATTTACATATAAACCAATATCTAAAAAAATAATGTGTGTATGATTAGTTCAAACAGGGTTTTCATCTTCACAGAACTTGTATGATTCTGCTTCTATTCCTTTGGCAAGCACAATGCGATTGGGCATTTGACATCTTCCACAGCCTCAGCAACCCCTTTCCCATACATGACATATCCATAGCTTCAATCATATTGCTACTTCCAACTAAAGCTTGAACCTTGACCATCCTTTTACTGTCATGCCCCGAGCCTACACCCTGGACGTAACACGGTGCTTGGAGCCACAAGTGACCCCAAGCTATCCCATGGCATGGCATACACTAATCATTTTAAATAATAAAGACTGAGCAAAAGCTAAACTGATTAAAATTTATAACTTGGATGACTACTAAAAGTTCTGAAAACAATATAAGTCTGAAAGATAAACTCAATCTGAAATAAGCTAAATGTCTAACTCTATATCTGAAAGCCTCTACTACTGATGAGCTGCTGGGACACGTCCCCAGCTAACTCCAAATACTGAAAACTAAAATAAACTAAAATAAATTATCATATAAGCCTGTCCTCAGATGATGAGGACTCACCACTGGTAGTCGCTAGGGTGGAGGTGGATCGTACTAGTTGTGATGCTAAGACTGGCGCATGAACCTGCATCATAATAGGATGCAACACAAAGAGTATACGATTTGCACTTTGAATGTACTGAGCATGTGGGAGATGCACGCTAAAAGATAACTAAACATGCTAAAATACTGATAAGTTGTCTTAAAATATAAGCTGAATGTAAAACTCAATCTGTAGTATAATGTCCCAAACAGAAGATGCATAAAATCTGAAATGCAAAAATATTCTGAAAAGACATAAGGAAAATAGTAAAGCTGAACTGAGGGCCAAGTACATATCTACTGAGTCTAATACTGTGAGAGAGTCTGTTAACTGACATAAATCACGTGAGCTAAACATGGAGCCCGATGTATATGGCCTATCGAGAGGACCCAATATACCTTGCCAGGGTATAGAGGCATGACCGGCATGATCACTAATCCGAGGCCCAACTGTGGGGCTAAGTAAACCTATGGTGCCACATAATTCTGGAACTTTGGGTGAAACTGGGACCCTAGTCCAACTCGGTGCTAGGTACTACTCCCAAACTGGATACTGATAGCTCATTTAAAACTGAGGTTCTGAAAATTGAGTCAGAACTTAACTCGTCTGAAAATACTTTTCTGAAAGAGCTATAGACTGAAAACTGGCTAACTTCTTGCTTAAAACTGAATGCTAACAATATAGGTTAAATTCTGAAGAAAAGCTAATTTGAGTGAAAATACTACAATTTCAAGCTGAATTCTTTTTTCTCAAATTCTTATAAAAGTCCATGTAAATTATTGAAATTATGATATAAATCATTTAAAACAAGATATAAATCATAAAGTAATCATAGGGACTAAGTTTCGTGAAAATCTACATGATAGGGTAAGAACCCTAGTTTCATAAAATCATAAAATCAATATAGAAGTCTGAGGTTTTGGACATAAGGGCGAACTAAACACTTATTGAATACCCACATACCTGGTAGTTGAAGAATCTTGAGGTAGAATTAAAGTTTGAAGCTTTGGAGAAGAAAGCCCTGAGCCTAGAGTCTGAGAGAGCGTTCCTTTTATTTTTGAAGTTTGATAGATTGGAATAAGGGAAAATAATCTATGTCTGAATAAAACCCCTCCCAAAATAAGCCTAAAATGACTGGGTATTGGATTAAAAGAGTGGAAAAAATCCAAAATATCCCTAGAAAAACTTAACTGAAACTGCTTAAATTTTCAGACCAGGGACCCGTGAACACGAACCATGCTCCGTGGAATGGACCATGACTCGTAGTCTGGGGTCGTGGTTCTTAGGGTTTCTGGCAGCCTGCGGGTCTGCTTTCCACAAGAGGCAACCACGGTCTGTGGTTTAATCCACGATCCGTGGATCCCTCTCGTGGATCTCAGACCAGAGGTTGGCCTGAGGGTGAGGTTCCACGGGTGGCATTCACGGCCCGTGATATATTCCACGGTCCATGGAACCCGTCTGTGGTTGTTATCAGTCATTTTGATAGTTTAACACTTAGAATTACGGTCTGAATCTTAGCTTAGAATTTTTAGAGTGTTACATTTACACAAGTCACGTTCAAAGGTCCAACTTCTCCCTCCATTGTTGTTCTCTTTTGCCCCAAACTTAATGTCTTTCACCTAAAAGGAAATTGCCTTTTTCTCATTTGCTATGACTGGATATGGCTTAAACTTGTTCTATTTTTCCAGTATCTTGATGAAGTTGAAGGTTGTGACTGGAAGCTTTATTCATCGATGGGATTGTAGTATTTTTAAAAGATATAAAGCCTTTAACTTCACATAATAATATTATTATTTATAAAAAGAAGGATTTATTCTACCTAATAAGATGTTAGTCATTTGTTTTCAATACATTACCTTGGATGTTGTTGTAAAAACTATATTTATTAATATGAAGTTTGAGTTGTTTAATTCAAAGTTCTAAAATATTTTCGCTAAAAAATACTTAGATAGTTAGAGAGAAAATGGTCAAATGCCCCTCCAATCTATTACTGGATTCGCAACTACACACTTTAACTTTATGAGAGTCCTATTACCTCCCTGAACTATTTAAAAGTGAGATATATACCCCCTTAAAAATGCACGCCCAGATTTATATTAAGCAGTGATTTGCACGCTCCCTACCACGTAATGCCACATAATATTATTTTATTATGTAAAAAATAATTATATTTCTTTATTCTACTTTTTCCTTTTACATTTTCCTTTTTTTCTTTTTTCTTTTTTCTCTTTCCTTTTCCACTCTCGTTCCTCTTTTCTTTTTTCTTTTTCTCGATGACTTCTTTGCCTGACTGCTTTTTCCGGTGATTGGAGAAGATGACAGTGAAGAAGACGATATTGACAAGCATCACTCTAATTTGAAGTCATAGGGTTCGAATCTAATTTATCCGATCTAGATCTAAATAATCAAAGAAAAATTTAAAATAAATATTTTAAATTTGAAATTTGAAACTAGGGAGTATATATACACTTGTTACTATCTTAGATTTGCTTATACTTGTTATTCCTTCTCGTGATAATTGCTGCAAAGTTTTGATCTTTGTATTGGATTTTTTTTGGTTGTCAAAAGTTGAAAAAGGAACTTTTTGTTGTATTTTATGTGTGGGCACATCCACAAAATTATAACGACCGGATTCGTTGTTATTTCAAAAACCACGACGTTGCAAAATTTTGGGAATGATTTAAAATATTTTTGGTATTAAGTGGGGTGACGTGACAGAAAATTTTAGATTTTGGAAATCATTTGGGCTGACATCAATTCGCTATAGCGGTGTTTTATCCTCTATAGCGGAACAACTATGGTGGAAGGCCATCCGCTATAGCGGAATGGCGGAAGACAGTAGCCTCAGAACAGGATTTTAAGAAAAGATTTCTCCTCCCCAGTTGGGAAAACATAAAAGGGTTTCTCCAAAAACCTTCCTAAGCTGATCCAAGGCTTGGGAGCCATGAGGAGGAGGGATTATGGCTGAAGAGACGTGGAACAACAGATTCCAGGATTGTCATTAAGTCGGGAACGCCTTCACACAGCCAGAAATGCATCCTTGCAGCTGCTTGGCACCCAGGTAGGCTAGGTTTTCACTTTTGAGTAGATGGACATGTTTATATTTGTACTTGTTGTATAGTTGAGAAGGAGAATCCATGATTAGGCCTGTGGGAATGAAGTCTGGTAGATTTGGTGTTGGTTATGTATGAACTAGGAATCGATTAGATTGAATGGTGGGAGGATGAAATATATTTTGGACTGTTCATGTTGTCTTGGTATGGTGATATGATAGGATTTCAGGGACTGGGATGTCAGGAAGGTTCGGGGAACCAGAAATTGCTTGGGTAACTAAATGGGTAATAAAAATAGGGAAATTTTTAGATAAGGTTCGGGCATATGAGTAGAATAATAAGGATTGTCTGAATCACCAAGGTTAAAGGGTGGTTTCCCATATTGTCACTAACTTCGAAAAGGTTTGGAATCAATGTAGTTACCAAGATGTGTTAACAAGGGGTGGATGGGATTTAGTCTTTGGACGGGAGTCAGGGCTAAGTTATGTACCCGGGGAAAGGGTAGGTGATGGTTATCGTTTCCTGTATGCATTGTATGTTGTGTAATTTTGTCTAAGTAATTGTATGAGTTGCATTGCTTAGGGAATAGTTTAGGAATATCCAAAAGTCCTGTTTTCAGTCTTATGAAATGAACTAGATGTTATTTCTTCTTGGTTTACAAGTGTTGATTATTCATTGTTTGTGATCGTGGATTTATATGACATTTAGTTGGATCGGGTACCACAACTGGTACGAGTATACTAACGGTTGGCTCGGGTACCATGTCTGGCATGGGATATACTAACGGTTAACTCGGGTACCACGCCTGGTACGGGATATACTAATGGTTGGCTTGGGTACCACGCCTGGTACGGGATATACTAACGATTGGCTCGGGTACCACACCTGGTATGGGAAATACTAACTGGTTGGCTCGGGTACCATGCCTGATATGGATTGACTTTACTGCATTGTTGCATTTTGATATTGGTCCCATGAATGGACCATGTTGTGTTGCTGAATTGTGATATTTGCTATGGTCCTTGAGAGGCCGGGCTATTATTATTGATCTGTGAGTTTGGTCTTGGTGTAGACCGAGTTGCATGTTTAACACTTAGGTGTTATTTAGGGGGATCCCAGGATGGGTCTGGGATATGTAATATGGTATAATTATTATTTATTGTGGATTGTTAACCATGGTTATAAAAGTGGATTACAAGTGATTAGTAAGCTAGGGGAATGACGGAGAGTCAGATATCGTACTACTAGCTGGTATTGTCATGTTGGGGAATTGTCTAGGGACCCTAGTGGAGTCCAGATACTCTTGAGTAGCACTATGAGGTTTGTGGGTCTTGATTGACAGGGACTGGGTCATTTATGGATGCATAGTCATGGGGGGTTGACTAGGATAATGGAGAGGCAGTCAGGATTGGATTTAGTGGTTGGGTTAGGGCTAAGGTGACTTGGGAAGTCTAAGGTTAGTGTGACTTGGGAAGTCTAAGGCTAGTGTGACTTGGAAAGTCTAAGGTTAGTGTGACTTGGGAAGTCTAAGGCTAGTGTGACTTGAGAAGTCTATGGTTAGTGACTCGGAAGTCTTGAGAGTGAGGGAGTTGGCAGCGGAAGGAACATGAAGGGTTGAGGTTTGGATTGTAATTAGAAGGGTGATACGATGTTGGAGGATGGAGCTATATTGGTTATTTTCATGCTTTCCCTTTTTTTTTTATATAATGGTATGAGTGGATTTGGGTCGACCGATGATGCCTACCAGTACGTGTGTTTGTACTAATTCTACTCTTGCTATACCTTTTTGGTATAGTCTGGTTGCAGGGTTGGTGATGTTTCATAGGTACATGATGATGGTGATCTCCATTAGCTTCTATCCTTCGATTCCATGACGGAAGTTGTGTCTCTTTTACATTTTCTGCGTAAATTATGTAGTAGCTCTTGTAACTGTTCAGACTAGGTCCTAAGGAGGGTGTTTGAAAGTTGTAAACGGTCGTATTGTATTTCTTCATAAAGGAATTTTCCTGAATAAAAGGTTGTAAGGTTTTCATGTATATGAAATGAAGGTTTATGGTTATACTTGTGTTTTTTTTTTCCGCATTTACCTATTGGAGGGGTGGTAAGGGTTCATCTATCTAGGTGCATAGAGTAGGCGCCCGCACGGCCCGGTAGGTTAGGTCGTGACAAATGGTATCAGAGCCTAGGTTACTGGTCTCCCAGTACAAGAGCAAAATGTCAAATAGAGTCTTGCGGATTGGTGTGTTGACTTCCACATCTAATCTTTGGGAAGCTATGAAACATTCTAGGAAACATCTCTCCTCTTTCATTCTTTCGTACGGCTTTTTACTTGCTTGTATGGGTTGAGTCCAATTGGTATCTCTCGATTACAATTGGTATCTCGATGAAGTAAAGGGGGTTATTGTACTCCAGTTGCGACAAGACAAGCAAGAGAGGTTGGAACCGAGAAGGTTCCAATTGGTATCTGGCCTAAGAGGCTGTGGTGAAACATGGATAACCGGCTAATGGTCATCTATGAATATAGATAGCAGGTAAATTTATGTGACTTGATTTTTGCTGTGGCCTGAAATTGAAATGTTTTGTATTACTGTGTATGTAGGACCTACTTGAATGGTATGTAATTGGTTGCCTTGATATGAATGTTGAGTATGCAAAGGGTCATAAGTTGAAAGTAGTGTATCTTGGGTCTATGCTTAACTGTTAAATGTATTTGTTGAAAAATTTGTTTCGCATCTTAAAAAGGACTTATCATCGATTAAGGTGGTAAGGGGATGGAAATTACGGCTGTAGGGAAACTTCAGTTTCAGGACAGTCAGGACTTGGTTGGGAACCATGGGAACAATGGGATTATCCCTGCAGGATAGTGGAAAGGTGTTGTTGTGATTAATTTTCTCATTTGAATCTTTTAGGATTAGGGATAACTGGATGCCAAGTTTCGATATGTGCTTTGCCAGGAGTGGTCTTGGGGGTAGTCTAAGACCATGACGGGATCGACAGGACTAGACAATGATAATTGGGAAAGGGGAAGGATACACTTGCTGGAATTTCAAATTTCTGGGCTGTTACCGTTGGGACCGCCACAACGGAACTGCACCGCTATGATAATCCCACTATAGCAGGATTTTACCTCTACGGCGGTAACGTTATGGAAGAGTGACAAACGCCATAGCGTAAGGGTGCAAGGCAGAAACCTAACCCTGTTTTCCCCTATTTTTCATTCATTCCTGAGAAAATTTAAAAGGAGGAATTAAGCTACGAATTGCTATGTAAAAATAATGAAATCAACGATTTAGCTAACATAGTATGCATATAAGGCAAAGTGTCTAAAAACTAGCATCCACGTGCTAAAACGATGGGAAAAGGGGAAGGGAAATATTGTCTAAAACAAGCCCCAAAAAGGGGGCAAAACCTAAAAAACTGTAAATGTCTGAAGGTAAGGGGGGAGGGGAGGTCCTAAGCCTCATCATCGCTCAGGAAGGGGAACTCCTTCCTGTCCTCGGGCTTCAAAGTGGGAAGCTCTTGGCCTGGGATAACACAAAAGAACATGACCTTGACGGTCTTCCACATCCTTGCAAACATACGATCCCGGGAGCGTCTCTTCATCTTATTCTCCTCTAACTCCCTACGGAGTGCTGCAAATTCTTGAGAAGAAGAGGAGGGGGGATGTACCCCCAGCGGCAGTGCCCTCCGTGAACCTCCATACCACGACCAAGGTCTCCTCTAGCTGGGTGCTAGTGATCGGGGACTGATACTGGGAAGGGGCAGGAGTGTCATCATCATCATCATCATCGGCATGCTCGATCGGCTGACTGCTTCCTGCTGCATCCACCTTTCTCTTCTTCTGGGAAGAGACCACTTTCACCTGGAGAGGGTCGAAGGGGTCGTCCATAGCCACCTCCAAGTCAATATGATCCTCAATCACTCCAACCCGCCTGCACAGTTCAGACACCAAGCCCGGAAGATAGGGGCCTTTCCTATGACCCCGGTAAAAGTCCTTCCACTCGGAGATAATTTGTTCTCCCACATTCATGATGATCCCCTATATAACACAAGCAATCACCAGGGCCCGGGCATAAATCACATCAGTCTTGTTACCCGACGGGCGGATTCTTTGGGTTACCAAGTTTAACTACCTCCTAGCATCCGTAGAGAAGTAAGCACCAGTGATGCCCTCGGGACTAACCCAGTAGACCTGATCTATGAACTCTGCATCTACTAAGGTATATCTCAACCATGTCATATCCCAAAGCGTAGCCTTGGCCTCGTAAGTAGCATTTGAAACATGAGACACTCCTTGCACCTCATTGAGAGTACGGGCGTCCACCGGAACATCTACCCCTCGGATCTGGATAGTTGGGTTAGGTTCATCCCAATGGACGGTAGGAAGGATAACATAGAACTCCCACACCCATCCTGTTTGTGCGGGAGGGAGAGCCACTAGAAATGAATCCCAGTTGAGCTCTCAAACTCTGCAAAGGAAGGCAGCTGCCTTTCAATCCACACCTGTTAGCTTTCACCCCCTCTCATAGCGAAAGCCCAGTAATTCATGAACCTCTCCCGGCTAGCTTCATCGGGGAAATGCTCATAAAGATACACAAGCAATTGTCCTTCAGTCATTGGGTCTGATAACCTACAATATAACAAGAAGGCAGGATTAGAACTCGATAAGGCATAAAGGATTAAGAAAAAGGGGAAAAATTCTTCTAAATGTCAGCTTGGGGAGCTACTGGTTTGCGGCCTTCCGCTATAGTGGACGATCGTCTGCCATAGCAGAACTACCATAGCGGAAAATATCCACTGTAGCAGAACCGCAACAGCGAAGCCCAACCGCTATAGAAGTATTAATCATCCCAAAAGCTTCAAGGGGTGCAACAATGACGCCCCTTGACCCAAAACTCCATTTTTAACAATCCAAGTTCAGATCAGTGCTTCTAAAGTATTCTATTACAGTTTTCTACAAAAAATTGGGCATTATAACCCCTAAATTCTATCCAAATCGCAAGTTTATTCAAGAACAACCCTTCACCTCCCACGCCATTTTGGCCTATTTTTGGCCAAAGGTTGCATGATCCTTATGCCTAGAACACTGGGGAGGCATTGTAAACGTAAGGGAAATATCCATGCTTCAGAAATTCAACAAACAACCAAACCCAAGTTCAAGTTCTGAAACCAACTACAATGTATACCCCAAGTCATTATGTTCTACCACAATGCCTTCTATAATCATGCGGGGAAGTAAAGTAGCAAGTATGAACGATTATTACCTGAAGTTTTCAACGTTGAAAGCGTAGTGATCGGGAGGAAAAAGGGAGAGTTTGGGTTGAAAATAGGAGAGAATGGGGAGAAAACCCATTTCTCCCGTACTTCAATCTATTACCAACCGCTATAGTGGTTGGTACTCCGCTATAGCAGAACCGCCATAGCGGTATAATATCTTCTATAGAGGATGAAAATCAATTTTTGGAAAGGAAAAGTTCTCCCAGATCTTTTCAAATTTGTCCGTTCTGACATAATACGAGGCCCAGGATTTCTTGGGTACTCGAGAAAGTCATGTGTAAAATTTTCCTTGGGTAATTCAAAAATTCTAAGAGGGAGAGGGATCATTTAATTTCTTTCAAATCGGTGTGACTAATTGAGGGAAGGTTTGGTAATTCACGTAGGTTCATAAGTTACGTTGTCATTTGGGACAGTAAGGGTCCTGGACTAGTTCCTTTCATTTTCTTGATTTTGAGATCATTCAGGGATAAATGATGGATAAATTGGTATCTATTGTAATGACCAGATCCGTCATTATTTCAGGAACTATGACATCACGAAATTTTGAGAATGATTTAAAATATTTTTGGTATTAAGTAGGTGACGTGATGAAAAATTTCAGATTTTGGATATCATCCGGGCTGACGTCAATCAGCTATAGAGGTATTTTATCCGTTATAGCAGAACCACTATGGCGGAAGGCCATTCACAATAGCATAATGATAGAAGGTAGTAGCCTCAGAACGAAATTTTAATTAAAGATTTCTCCTCCTCAGTTGGGAAAACATATGAGGGTTTCTCCAAAAACCCTCCTAAGCTTCTCCAAGGCTTGGGATCCATGAGGAGGAGGTATTATGATTGAAGGGACTTGGAACAATGGATTCCAGGATCGTCATTCAGTCGAGAATGCCTTTACAGAGCCAGAAACGCATCCTTGCAGCTGCTTGGCACCCAAGTAGGCTAGGTTTTCACTTTTGAGTAGATAAACTTGTTTACAATTGTACTTGTTATATAGTTGAGAAGGAGAATCCATGATTAGGCCTCCGAGCATGGAGTCTGGTGGATTCGGTGTTGGTTATGTGTGAACTAGGAATCGATTTGATTGAATGATGGGAGGATGAAATATATTTTGGGCTGTTCATGTTGTCTTGGTATGGTTAAATGATAGGATTTCAGGGGCTAGGATGTTGGGAAGGTTCGGGGAACCAAAAATTGCTTGTGTAACTAAATGGGGAAAATTTTAGATAAGGTTCGGGCATATGAGTAGAATAATAAGAAGTGTCTGAATCACCTAGGTTAAGGGGTGGTTTCCCATATTTTCACTAACTTTGGAAAGGTTCAGAATCAATATAGTTACCAAGATGTGTTAACAAGGGGTGGATAGGATTTAATCTTCGGACAGGAGTCAGGGCTAAGTTATGTACCCGAAGAAAGGGTAGGTGATGGTTATCATTTCTTGTATGCATTGTATATTGTGTACTTTTGTCTAAGTAATTATATGAGTTGAATTGCTTAGGAAATGATTTAGGAATGTCCAAAAGTCCTGTTTTCAGTCTTGTGAAATGAACTAGGTGTTATTGCTTGCTGGTTTACAAGTGTTAATTGTTCATTGTTTGTGACTGTGGATTTATGTGACATTCAGTTAGCTCGGGTACCATGCCTGGTATGGGTATACTAATGGTTGGCTCAGGTACCGTGCCTGGTATGGGATATACTAGCGGTTGGCTCGGGTACCACGCCTGGTATGAGATATACTAATGGTTGGCTCGGGTTCTATGCCTGGTATGGGATATACGAATGGTTGGCTCGGGTACCATGCCTGGTACGGGAAATACTAACTGGTTGGCTCGGGTACCACACCTGGGACGGGTTTACTTTACTGCATTATTTCATTTTGATATTGGTCCCATGAGTGGACCGGGTTGTGTTGCTAAATTAAGATATTTGCTTTAGTCCTTGAGAGGCCAACCTATTATAATTGATCTGTGAGTTTGGTCTTGGTGTAGACCGGGTTGGATGTTTAACACTTAGGTATTTTTTAGAGGGATCCTAGGATAGTTCCGGGATATGTAATGGGGTATAAATATTATTTATTGTGGATTGTTGACCATGGTTATAAAAGTGGATCACAGGTGACTAGTAAGCTAGGGGAATGACTGAGAGTCAGGTGTCGTACTACTAGCTGATATTGTCACGTTGGGGAATTGTCTAGGGACCCTAGTGGGGTTCAGATACTCTTGAGTAGCACCATGAGGTTTGTGGGTCTTCATTGACAGGGACTGGGTCATTTCTGGATGCATAGTCATGAGGGGTTGACTAGGATAATGGAGAGGCAGTCAGGATTGAATTTAGTGGTTGGGTTAGGGCTAAGGTGACTTGGGAAGTCTAAGGTTAGTGTGACTTGGGAAGTCTAAGGCTAGTGTGACTTGGAAAGTCTAAGGTTAGTGTGACTTGGGAAGTCTAAGGCTAGTGTGACTTGAGAAGTCTATTGTTAGTGTGACTCGGAAGTCTTGAGAGTGACGGAGTTGGCAGCGGAAGGAACAGGAAGAGTTGAGGTTTGGATTGTAGTTAGAAGGGTGATGCAATATTGGATGATGGAGTTAGATTGGTTATTTTCATGCTTTCCCTGATTTTCTTATATGATGGTATGAGTGGATTCGGGTCGACTGATGATGCCTACCAGTACGTGTGTTTGTACTGATTCTACTCTTGCTATACCTTTTTGGTATAGTCTGGTTGCAGGGTTGGTGATGTTTCATAGGTACATCACGATGGTGATCTCCAGCAGCTTCTGTCCTTCGATTCCATGACAAAAGTTGTGTCTCTTTTACATTTTCTGCGTAAATTCTGTAGTAGCTCTTGTACCTATTTAGACTAGGTCCTAGGGAGGGTGTTTTAAATTTGTAAACGGTTGTATTGTATTTCTTCATAAAGGAGTTTTCCTGAATAAAAGGTTGTAAGGTTTTCATGTATTAAAAATAAAAGTTTATGGTTATACTTGAGTTTTTTTTTCTCGCAATTACCTGTTGTATGGGTGGTAAGGGTTAGTCTCTCTAGGTGCATGGAGTAGGTGCCCGCACGACCCGATAGGTTGGATCGTGACAAAAATTGGATCATATACAAAGGTTTGAGGGAAGATGAGAAGGAGCTAACGGTGCTCTATGTCATCATCGTCAATGGTGGCGGTAATTTAGAGAGGAGGGAGGAACCAGTGGGGCTGGTGGAAAATGGAGTGGTGGAAAGTGAAAATTTTTAATGGTGGAGATGATGGGATTGAGAGAAGTATTGGAGAGATTATTAAATTTGAGATCTTAGAGAATGATGGTGACTCCATTGATGAACTCTTGTTGAAGCTTTTTGTTCTTTGAAAGAGTGATTTGGGGATATGTGAAGGGATGAAGAAGAAAGAAAATAAATAAGGAAAAAAATAATGAAAATATATATATTTATTGAAAACAAATTAAAAGTAAAGTTTTAAATATCTGTTTTGGTGTTCACTCTCATTGAGAGAGAAATACACTCACTTTGCCATGTAAGCATTTAGAGAGGTAATAATTTCACTTTTAAATAGTTCAGGGAGGTAACAGGACCCCTTTGAAATTAAAGTGCGTAACTGAAAATTCGATAATAGGTTGGGGGTGCATTTGACCATTTTCTCTAGATAGTTACTTAGATAGTTTTTCATTTTGTCTTTTTTATATAAATTTATACATTTTTTAATAATTTTTAATATTATTCTAAGTGAAATTAAAATCACAAAATTCACTACTAAAAGCTTTTTGGGCCTCAAAATTTTGAGGGCCTAAATCAAATGCTTTAATTATTAGCCTCACCCTTGAGCCACTCCTGGATGTAGTTCAGAGAATCATTAGTATCGAAATTTCTAGTGAACAAGAAGACATACCAATTTGGTCCATTTATCCTAGTGGTAAATTTTTCTTTCCATAGTGCTTTGAGAGCTTGTGAGACAGGAAAAACCAATGACTCACCACAAAGATGATTTGACACCCTAAAATCTCTTTTTAGATACTCCCTCCATTTCAATTTGTTTGACCTATTTTCCTTTTTAGTCTGTTTAAAAAAGAATGACCCTTTCCCTTTTAGTAAATCTTTAATTCCAACTTTTCACATGGCATATTTAAGACCACAAGATTAAAGGGCATTTTGGTACATTTGACATATCTTTAATTTAAGACCACAAGATTCAATAGTCTTTTTTATTTTTTTAAACTCCGTGCTAAGTCAAAATAGGTCAATCAATTTGAAATGGAGGAAGTATTATTTTTCATGATGAAAATCTCGAAGAATAGATTGTCAATTGACACGTCCCTTTACAAATTCAAAGTTCATGGACCCTCTAGGTGTTGCTGCTGCAAACAATATGAAAAGGAAAATTTGGAACACCTGTTTGGAAACAATAAATTGGACAACTATTTATGGTCCTTCTTCTGTAATTCCATGGGGATAAGAAAACACCTTTTACTGCTTTGAAATTTCATCTTATCTGTGAAGGTTTGATGCCCCACCTTGTAATTTCCTCCCGCATTTTCTCTACCCCAAATTTAAAAATAAAAAAATACAGTTCTTGTGTGAGGAGTTTTTTGTAAATCACCTTCTATTGCTTTGAACTTTTAGGTCATTATATGCTTTCCATTCAGGCAATCAACACTTCTCAGAGATGATTATCCCCAAAAACAAAAAGAAATTTTTAAACGCAATCCAAACTATAAGAATTTGCAGGGGCATGGCTTTCTGTAATGACCCTTTCTGTCGTTATGGTTGAGTTAGTCGTGCAAGAATCGAGGTTTAAACTTTTCTAAAATTGGAAGTTGAAAATTTCAGGCTAGACTAGTCTTGAATATATAACGACCAAGTCCGTCGTTATGGGTAAAGTATTCGTGTAAAGTTTTGGATTAGAAAATTTCCGGGTTTGGGAGGTGAAAAAATTAGCCTAGGCTAGTCTCGGGCAATTTCTGAGCGAGGTATGGTCTAGGGTAATCCGAGTGAGGATTGGGTAGTATATATTATGTCGAGCTAGTTTTTTCATTAGCTAAGATATTAAGGAGTCTGGGGGACTTTTCAGAAATGAATTCGGGTAAGTAGAACTCCTGGTTTCAAGGTTGACGTGAAGGGGTTGTTCTGAAATGTTAGGATTTAAGGTGTGTTATAAAATAGGCACTTTTGGGGGGATTTTCTGAGGTTCTATCTCATGTCAACAGCTATAGCAGTTGACACTGCGCTATAACGACTATCACTATAGTGGACAAATTCCCGCTATAGCAGAGGTCAATGTCAATCAGCACCGCCATAGCGGTGTATAGATTGTTATAGTGGAATAAGTCGGGGTAAAAGCAGAAACTTCCCCAATTTTTTCCAGAAATTCTTAAAAGAACATTTTGGGGAAGGGTAGAGGCAATTTTGGCTATTTCAAGTCAGTTTTCCACCAAATTTTATCCCAAAGGTAAGGATTTCGCTCTCCTAACTTAGTACTATGATTTCTACATAGTAGAATCATTAACTACAGTCTTGGAAGAAGGTTTGGGTTAACCTAAGAATGTAGATTCCAGGGAAAAGGGGGATTCTAGGGTGTAGATTTCTTGGGTTGTGATTATGATTATTTATTCATGCTTAAAATACCATAATTCGCTTGTTGTATCCGTAAAAATAAAAGTTTTAGGTGAATTGAGGTGGGAAAGCCCTGAGAGGGGTGAAATGATCATAGGTTGGCCTGAGGATTAATATTTGAGTATAATTCGAGTATTATTAGGCCATTTGGACTGATTGTAGTTATTTGTATTTGTTTTTAGACCATGAACAGGCGAAAGCTTCAAAAAATGGGAAGGCTCTGGTCCAGTAAAGTTTCTAAGCTATTCGAGGTAGGTGATGGTTATTGTTTTCCAAATGCAATGTGTGTGCATGTAACTTTAACGTAGTAATATGGGTGGTTTGCATGCTTAGGGAATGAAGTTATGAATGTCCAAGTATTTGGGTGTCAATTATGTGAAATGGACTTGGTTATTGCTTGTTGGTCTTACAGGTGTATTCTGTTTACTTAATTATTGACTATTGGTTTGGTGTGACATTCGGTTGGCTCGGGTACCATGCCTTATACGGGATACTAATGGTTGGCTCATGTACCATGCTTGGTACATATTCTATATTAGTTGGCTCAGGTACCACGCCTGGTACACGTTTAATTATGTATTATTGATTGTGTTTTTTGATGGTTCCATGAGTGGGTTGGGTTGATTGTTGAATGTGTGATTATGTATATTGGTCCTTGAGAGGCCGGGTTGTAACACTTAAATGTGGGGTTAGCCCTTGGATAGACCGGACATTGCAAGATAACACTAGGTGTTGGTTGATGTGCCGCCATTTTACGGCACTTTCGACTCCTTTTAACTAAGAACAATCGTATGTTTTCAAGCAACCGTCGTCGTTTTTGATGTTTTTATGTTATATTTGTAGGAAATGGAGACAAACATGGAAACGGAAGGAAATACCCGAAAAAGAGCATTCTGGATAAGAGTGACGGTTCAGGTGACGGTCCGTCAAGGGTGTGACGGTCCGTCACCCAAACCGTCACACCAAGGCAGCAAGTGAGGCAGTCCACTGCCTAAGGGTGACGGTCCAGGCAATGGTCCGTCAACCCTGTGACGGTCCGTCAGCCTGGCTGTCACACTTAGGCAGTCCGCGATGCGGAATCCGAGCATTTTTGGGATTGGTTTCCTAGACTCCTATAAATACCCTATGTTAGTTTTATTTTAATTATTCATTCACTATACAATAGTTCTCCCAATAGTTTGAGGAGTTTTTGAGCGAGTTTTGAGAGAGGAAACGCGCTACACACGGTTTCCTTCTCCTCAAGCTTGTTCTTGAATCGTTCTTGGGATCTTGGTTTTTCTAGTTCTTGGATAATTGAAGATTGTTTTCACTATATTGTAAGAATCCATTCTCTTTATTATGAATACAATTCTCTTCTCTTTTCTTTATAGCATGATTAACTAAACCTCCCACAACTAGGGTTGTGGGAGCCATGGCAAACGTAGCGATATAGATTCCGGGTAGCGTTGGGTTCAATATATGTATTGTCACGTTGTTAATCATTCATTATTTAACATTTTCTAGTGGTTGCAAACATTAGAACATGCCTAGGTTTAAGTTTGCTTGAGTAAAGAGATTAAAACCGAGAAACTTGATTAACAACAAGGATTCGAGACTACTAACTCTCGTCTAATGATTAATGCTGTAACTAGATTAATCTACTTGATGTTTAGGATTGAAATCTAAAAAGCACATCTTTTTGAGGTCGAGAGAATAGAAAAGGAAATTTGTCTATTTGGTTGAGAAACGTTTAGACGATACCATTGCTTCAATCACATCGTGACACGCATATAAAAAGAACCCGATTAAGCCTAGAATCGACATTGTTACCAACGCCATGGTAAACACTTCCCTAGTTCATTCTCCTATTGATTATCATTCATACGTTAATTGTTCGTTTTGTTTACGCATTGTTTACACAAACCCCCCCTATTTACCGGAAACTATTGACGACTAGTCACATACTTCACTAAAGGCTTAATCTTCACCATATTCTCTGTGGGATTCGACCCCAACCTTTGTTGGGTTCTATATTTGACTACGACCGCTTACGCTTCTTTAATTAGAGGTGTAGTTTGGGCGTTATCAAAAAGTGGCGCCGTTGCCGGGGAATACGGTTGTTAATTAAGTCTGGTGTGTTTATTTGACTCTTAGTCATAATTTCCTGCTTTACGTTTATTTGTTGTTTTTGTCTTTGACAGGGTACACAGTTGTGCATGCCAAGTACCCGAAGTTCGGGGGAACAAATTTTACCTTACGACCCCGAGCTTGCTAGAACATTGAGGCAGAATATGGCCGCACAACTAGAGGCAGCGAGGATCGCTGCAGAACTGCAGGCCCAACAAAATCTGAATGCTGATGAGGATCTCGACTTAGATGGAGCTAGCGCTACGGGCGCCATTGTCGTTCCACCGCTACCGCCCGGAGCCAAGTTCAACATCACTAGCACGATGATCCAGCTGTTGAACTTGAGAGGAGTGTTCCGAGGTGTCGCTGGGGAGGATCCAAACCAGCACCTAATGAATTTCGTGGGCATATGCAAGTCGTTTGAACTACCGGGCGTGAGTCAGACAGCGATCAGGCTCAGGTTGTTTCCGTTGTCTCTGTCTGATGAGGCAGCATTGTGGTTGACAGAGCTGACCCCCGACTCTATCGCAACGTGGGGAGAGTTGAGAGGAGCTTTTCTAGAAAGGTTCTTTCCTCCCTCTCGGATGATACAGTTGAGGGACGAGATTAGCAACTTTAGGCAGCAACCGCACGAAGCACTGCACGAGACTTGGTTGCGATTCAAAAAGAAGATAACACAATGCCCGAACCATCAGTTGACCGATAACTTTTTGATGCAGACGTTCTACCGGGCACTGAATTTGGCTACCAAGCCGACGTTAGACAACACAGCAGGTGGTGCATTCATGGGTCTCACCTTTGTTGAGGCCACAACTACTTTGGACAGGCTCACCAAAACCAACAGGGCCTGGCACACACGAGATTCAGAGGTTGCAGCTAGCACCTATACCGTTGGTATGTCAGCAGAGCAGCGTAAGAAAGAGGAGGAGCGCGACCAAGACATGGCACATCTGAAAACGCAGTTGGACCTACTGACCAAGCACTTGTTCTCAGGAGGTATGGAGAAGGTACAAGCGGTGGGTTCCCAAGGTATGGAGACTGAGGAGGCGAATTACTTGGGGGGTTTCCAGGCCAATAGCCAGGGAAACCAAGGTCGGAACTACCAGAGAGACAACCACTATGAGAAAGATGGGTACAGAGATCGCGATCAAGGTAGTTGGAGGAATAACACCGATAGAGGTGGGTTGTATGTACCACCTGGTAATCGGGACAAAGCTGGCAATGAGGCAGGGACTTCCAAGCTAGAGAACATGATGGCGAAGATGCTGCTAAAGGTGAAATCGACTGACTCTGGGGTAAAGGCAATGCGGACTGAGTTATCAATATTGAGCCAGGTAGTGGAGTCACATTCTACCGCGATCAATCAATTGGAGCAGCAAGTGGGGCAAATCTCGACGTCTCTGAACCAAATGAAGGTAGGTACCTTGCCGAGTGACACGACTCATCCGAGGAATGACGCAAGCTGTATGGCGATCACCACAAGAAGTGGAAAAATATTACCGGAATCACATCCGGTAACTCAGACTTAAGGTGATGCTGCGGATGATGAAGAGGCGGTAGAGGAGGAAACTCCAAATCCCACGGAGAAAAGCAAGGAAGCTGAAAAGCTTCCAACTATGATGCCTCGACCACCACCTCCGTTCCCACAACGTTTGAAGAAGAAAGCTGACGATGGTAAGTTCCTGAACTTCATGACCATGCTGAAGCAGATTTCAATAAACATACCATTGGTGGAAGCGCTGGAACAAATTCCCGGTTATGCCAAGTTCATGAAGGACTTGATTACAAAGAAGAGGTCGGTAAGTTTTGAACCGGAAGATAACCTCCACCACTGCAGCGCTATTTCTTCAAGGTCCTTAGTCGAAAAGAAGGAAGATCCAGGCGCTTTCACTGTTCCCTGCACTGTTGGGAAGCTCAACTTCGGGAAAGCCTTGTGTGATCTAGGTGCTAGCATCAACTTGATGCCACTAGCCGTCTACAAACAACTGGGTTTGGGAGCCCCTAAACCAACGTCCATAAGAGTGATGATGGCTGACCGTTCAGTAAAGCGACCTGTGGGAGTTTTGTCTGATGTGCTAGTAAAGATCGGTAAGCTTATCTTCCCAGCTGACTTTGTGATCTTGGATTGCGAAGTGGATTTCGAAGTTCCCATAATCTTGGGACGACCATTGCTAGCCACAGCAAGAGCATTGGTTGACATGGAGAAAAACGAACTGACCTTCCGATTAAACAATGAAGTGGTCAAGTTTGATGTGTCCAAATTGATGAAGCAACCAAGTGACATGAGGGTGGTCGCGGTCATCAATGCTATTGAGGAAGGCCCTGCGGACGCATATCTTGAGGAGAAGCAGGTAAAGGAAAGCGGTGAAAGGTCAAAAAAAGAAAACACCGCAAGAGAATCTGCAAAGAAAGAGCGAAGAAGTTGTCGCGACTAGCGATGGAGCCCAAAAAGGAAGCTAGAACGCCACACTCCATCGAGTTCTCCTGTTTTGGAGACCCTGGCGGTCTCCAACATCATTCCAGAATCTGAGTCATATCGACTTCACATGTATTCCTTTCTCTCACAGATTTTAGCTTTCATATGGATGCATTGGGGACAATGCATGAGTCTAAGTTGAGGGTGTGGGGAAACCTGTGAGTCACCACCGAGGGTTTTTGTTGCCGTGTTTCTTTTCCCTCCGGTGTGCTATCTAGTAGAACCGGCATGTTTAGGTTGTTAGTTTAAATTTTTTTTTAGTGTCTATAGTGATAAATGGCGTTTTTGTGGACTAAAAAGAGGCCCCTTAAAATTTTTCTGGTTGTGCACTTATGTTGAAACGATTGACTGTCTGGATCTTTGGATGTCATTGTGTGATCATGATTAGAATGAGTATGCTTAAGCCGAGCGGCTGTTTGATAGTTGGTAGTGGTATAGTTTCTTGGTGCCAAGAGTGTGTGAGCGTATTTTGTATAAATTCTTACTCTGTGCATGCATCTAGAACTTGCCCGGTCTATTTTGTTAAGTTTGAAGTTTGGTTGCTTAGGAAAGGATCACATGCCCTTTTTGTGTGCAGTCCACTTAACCTATAAGACCGTCCAAATGCAAATAATCCCTTTTTGATCCCTAATTGAGCCATAAGTGACCTTGTTCTTTCAATAACCTGTCACCATTCCTGTTTAACTTTGAATCCCTATTTTGGCCCTGGTCCTTCCTTGGACATCGTGCACCTCAACTCAGGCAATCAGCCTAAGTTGAGGGTGGCTACTATAGAGATAAACCCTGTTTTGGCCCTGGTCCTTCCATGGACATGGTGCACCTCAACGCAGGCAATCAGCCCAAGTTGAGGGTGGCTACTACAGAGGTGAATGATAAGAAAAAGAGGATGAAGAAGATTGGTTGGGAATAGAATGAAAATTCGGGTGTGTGCCTAAGAAAAGAAAAGAAAAATAAAAAGAGATGAAAAAGATCGAAAAAGTAATAAAAAGAATTGTCAAGATAAAGAGGCCGCACCTGTAGCTAGAGAGAAGGAAATAAAAAGGTGAAGAAGGATGGGCAAAATAAAGTTATATGGTAATAAGAAGTCGGTAGTTCCAAGGAGGGCTTAGTCACTAACACCTAAATGTATCCTACCTGCACCTGAAACCTCATTACAAGCCTAAACAAGTCCTGTAGTGATCCTGAGCGGCTTTCTGAAGAACTGAAATAGAATAGTAAGGGCAAGCCTATGGTATCGCATGTGCATTGTTTGAAATCGTTTGTGAGTATGAGCGCTTACCTAGTCCCAAATCTTGTGTGTGGGATTTCTTTGTGGTGAGGGCACTAAGATGTCTGTATTGTCTATTGATTGTTAGGATAGCTGCGCGTGTGTATGTAGAATGTTCTATCATATCGGAATGACATGTTTGGATCCTTGCAAGTTAGCGTTTCATACATTTATGTGCTATAAGAGAGCTTGATTTAAAATTGAGATGAGTTTGAATGACCATGAGTTGCTATAGACACGAATTTGTTTTCTTAGTTGAGTCGTCGTATTGTTTTTTGTTTATGTCATGTTGCTTGAGGACAAGCGAACGTTTTAAGTTGAGGGTGTTGATGTGCCGCCATTTTATGGCACTTTCGACTCCTTTTAACTAAGAACAATCGTACGTTTTCAAGCAACCGTCGTCATTTTTGATGTTTTTATGTTATATTTGTAGGAAATGGAGACAAACATGGAAACGGAAGGAAATACGCAAAAAAGAGCATTCTGGATAAGAGTGACGGTTCAGGTGACGGTCCGTCAAGGGTGTGACGGTCCGTCACCCAAACCGTCACACCAAGGCAGCAAGTGAGGCAGTCCACTGCCTAAGGGTGATGGTCCAGGCGACGGTCCGTCAACCCTGTGACGGTCCGTCAGCCTGGCCGTCACACTTAGGCAGTCCGCGACGCGGAATCCGAGCGTTTTTGGGATTGGTTTCCTAGACTCCTATAAATACCCTATGTTAGTTTTATTTTAATTATTCATTCACTATACAATAGTTCTCCCAATAGTTTAGGAGTTTTTGAGCGAGTTTTGAGAGAGGAAACGCGCTACACACGGTTTCCTTCTCCTCAAGCTTGTTCTTGAATCGTTCTTGGGATCTTGGTTTTTCTTGTTCTTGGATAATTGAAGATTGTTTTCACTATATTGTAAGAATCCATTCTCTTTATTATGAATACAATTCTCTTCTCTTTTCTTTATAGCATGATTAACTAAACCTCCCACAACTAGGGTTGTGGGAGCCATGGCAAACGTAGCGATATAGATTCTGGGTAGCGTTGGGTTCAATATATGTATTGTCACGTTGTTAATCATTCATTAGTTAACGTTTTCTAGTGGTTGCAAATATTAGAACATGCCTAGGTTTAAGTTTGCTTGAGTAAAGAGATTAAAACCGGGAAACTTGATTAACAACAAGGATTCGAGACTACTAACTCTCATCTAATGATTAATGCTGTAACTAGATTAATCTACTTGATGTTTAGGATTGAAATCTAAAAAGCACATCTTTTCGAGGTCGAGAGAATAGAAAAGGAAATTTGTCTATTTGGTTGAGAAACGTTTAGACGATACCATTACTTCAATCACATCGTGACACGTATATAAAAAGAACCCGATTAAGCCTAGAATCGACATTGTTACTAACGCCATGGTAAACACTTCCCTAGTTCATTCTCCTATTGATTATCATTCATACGTTAATTGTTCGTTTTGTTTATGCATTGTTTACACAAACCCCCCCCATTTACCGGAAACTATTGACGACTAGTCACATACTTCACTAAAGGCTTAATCTTCACCATATTCTCTGTGGGATTCGACCCCAACCTTTGTTGGGTTCTATATTTGACTACGACCGCTTACGCTTCTTTAATTAGAGGTGTAGTTTGGGCGTTATCATTGGTCTATGGATTCTCAGATGGTCCAGGTGTGGTGAAAAAGGGTAAGTCTTATTGTTATTGGTTCATTGTTTAAATGGTTATTGAATATGTTCCTTATGGTTTATAAGTTCAAAGGTAGACTGAGGGCCTGAAAATATATTATTGGCTGTTGTTACATGTTTGTATTGTTTTACATGGTTATAGTTTATTGTTTACATATTATTTATTGGAGCTGGCCGATAATCCTATCAGTACACTATGGTTGTGTACTAATTCGGCACTTGCTTTCTATTTGTGAGTACATGACATCTTTTGGCGGCTGCGATGCGACCTTACTTGTAGTCCCGAAAATTCCAAATTTCAAGGGTGAGCTGCTTCCTCTGGGCTACCTTGTCTTCATCTAGCTTAGTTATAGTCCATTTGTATTGGGCTTAAACTCTTGTTTTGTTGGGGTTGCATCCCTGTTCTAGACATTTGGTAGATGTTTTGGTACGATGACTTTCAAGTCTTGGGGTATTTCCACAGGATATTATTATCTTTCGGTTTAAATTTGAATGATAGCTTATTTTAATGCAAACTGGTTATTGAGCTGTTAGATTTACTAAGAGTTGAGTTGGTAATTGGTTCGCTCATCCGGGGGGCTTTGGATGGGTGCCACTCACAGCGGTTTGGGTTGTGACAAAGATAGTATCAGAACCCTAGGTTCATTGATCTCATCGTACCAAAATAGGTCTAGTAGAGACTTGCAGAACGGTACAGAGACGTGTGTACTTTTCTTCTAGAGGCTATATAACTTTAGGAAACTGTCTCTTCTTTCTTCCTTCGTGCTATAACTCAATTCCAATTAGTATCTGGTGATACAAATTCGTATCTAACTTCGTTCACTCTTTTGTCCGCAAATGGTGAATACCAGATGTAACGGAGCGAGAATGGAGGTTCCGGTAGCGGGACCAGTGGTCAGAGGATGCAGAAGGGGCATTGGCAGGGGTAGAGGTAGGGAAACACCCTCCAGGGGTGGAGCTCAAGCAGCTGCAGGGCTGAGGGCGGCGACCCCTCCCCTACCCCAGGATCCTATTAGGAGGAAGTTGAGGTTGTTCTTGAACAGGGAGCGGAATAGGAGGAGGCGACACTAGCTGAAGGTGCAAGTCTTCCCCCTATATCCCCTGAGGCATTTTAGCAAGTACAGACCTTTCTAAGTGGGCTGGTAGGTGTTGAAGACACTCCCACTAGTACTGCAGATCACGTTCCAGGCACTCAACTGGCTATCACAATGGCTCATAGGATGGATACAACATCGGGTACTGATGACTTGTTTTGTGCGATGCTAGGTTCGGTTATGACTAAGAATGAATATGAGATGCTTACTAAGTTCTTGAAACTGAAACCTCCTACATTTTAGGGTACTGAAAAAGAGGATGATTTTGAGTTTATTCTAGACTGTTATGAGAAGCTGCATAAGCTGGGCATTATGCAACAACATGAGGTAGAGTTCATCACCTTCTAGCTTCAGGGTGATGCTAAGTAGTGGTGGAGGTCTCATGTAGAGTGTTGGCCATCAGCTTTGCCTCCGCTGACTTGAACAGAGTTTCAAGCTCTTTTCTTAGAGAAGTATGTGCCTCGTACCTTGAGGGATCGTAAAAAGGATGAGTTTCTGGCTCTTGAGCCCCATAACATGTCGATTTAAGCCTTTAAGGCCAAATTTCATTCCTTGTCTCATTTTTCTACTCAACTTCTGGGTATGGAAGAGGAGAGGATTCGTCTATCTGTGAAGGGCTTGAATACTGAGTTGCAGGTGTTTTCTGTGCATATGACCTCAGCAGGAAAGAGTTTCAATGAGGTAATGAATTATGTGAAGAAATTAGAGGGGGTCAGGCAGGTTGGGCAGGCTAAGGTGTTAGCCAAGAAGTCCCAAAATAAAGGTAACTACAATGGCTCATACTCTAAGGGTCACAATCAACAGATGCATTCTGCTCATCCTATTCAGTCAGCCCTGCCAGCTGCTACAGGTGGTCGTCTAGGATCCAGTCAATAATTTTCAGCTCCTAGAGGCCAGGGGGCTTCTTATACTTCTACTTGTAGGCCTACTCTTGATCGTGGATGCTTTCATTGTGGTGATCCGAGTCACTTCAAGAGGGAGTGCTCTCACAGGCTGGCACATAATCAGACTCAACAGCAGTCAAAGGCTGTAGTTTTAGCAAGTAGAGGTGGCTACGCTAGAGGTTATCCATAGGGTGGGCGAGGTAACTTTCAGAGAGGCTGGAGAGACAGAGAAAATGGTGGCATGGGCAGGGGGTGGTGTAGCCAGCCAGGGAAGTTGCTCGGATTGATGATCGGGCCCATTGTTATGCATTACCAGGGAAGTCTGAGGCTGAGGCATCAGATGATGTGATCAAAGGTACAATTCTAGTTTGTGACAGGATGGCCTCTGTGCTATTTGACCCAGGTTATACTTATTCATATATTTCTGTAAAATTTGCTTTGGGTCTGAATTTGATTTGTGATGTCCTTGATTCCCCTATTTATGTTTCTACCCTAGTTAGAGAGTCTATGTTAGTAACCCATGTTTCTCATACTTGTCCAGTGGTGTTTGTGGGATTGCATACTTGGGTAGATTTGGTTATTCTGTATATGCTAGATTTTGATATTATTTTTAGTATGACCTGGATATCTCTATATCATGCAGTATTGAATTGTAATACTAAGACCATGATTCTAGAGATTCTGGGTAAGGATAGGCTAGAATGGCAAAGTGTGTACAGGCCTAAGCCAGCTAAGATTATATCATTTGTTCGGTCTAGGAACTTAGTGGGAAGAGGTTGTTTGGCCTTCTTGGCTCATCTTTGGGATGATCGTATAGAGTCCCCTTCTATTGAGTCAGTTCCGATAGTTTTGGAGTTTCAGGAGGTGTTTCCGGTAGATTTGCCTAGCATGCCTTCGGATAGAGATATTGACTTTTGTATAGTCTTGGAGCTGGGCACTCACCCAATTTCTAGTCCTCCTTATCGCATGGATCCGAAAGAGTTGAGGGAACTTAAGACTCAGCTTCAGGAACTCTTAGATAAAGGCTTTATTCATCCCAGTGCTTCACCTTGGGGTGCTCCAGTGTTATTTGTGAAAAAAAAAGATGGTTGTATGAGGATGTGTATAGACTACAGACAACTGAACAAGGTCACCATAAAAAACAAGTATCCTTTACCTCGCATAGATGACCTCTTTGACCAATTGCAAGGTGCGTTTGTATTTTCAAAATTGACTTAAGGTCAGGGTACCATCAATTAAATATTAGGCCTGAGGTCATCCCTAAGATGACATTCCAGACTCGATATACGCATTACGAGTTCCTGGTGATGTCGTTTGGGTTGACCAATGCACTGACGGTATTTATGAGTTTGACGAATGGGGTATTCAAATCGTATCTGGATTCATTCGTCATTGTGTTTATAGATGATATTCTGATTTACTCCAAGAGTAGGGAGGAGCATGCTGAGCATCTTTGCATTGTTTTAGATATTTTGAGGCACCGAAAATTATATGCCAAGTTTTTCAAGTGTGAATTTTGGTTGAATTTAGTCGCCTTCTTAGGACATGTGGTATCAGAAAAGGGTGTGATGGTGGATCCCCAAAATATTGAGGCAGTTAAGAGTTGGGTCCATCCTAGCTCTTTGACTGAGGTTAGGAGTTTTGCGGGGCTTGTAGGTTACTATCGCATATTTGTCAAGGACTTTGCGTCCATCTTTACTCACTTGACAAGGTTAACTCAGAAGGAGGTACCATATGTGTGGTCCGACAAGTGCGAGGAGAGCTTCCAAAAGCTTAAGACACTTCTTACCATATCTCCCATCCTATCACTGCCGATTGAAGGTAAAAATTTCATTGTATATTATGATACTTCATATTCGGGTTTGGGTGCTGTGTTGATGTAGGATAGAAATGTTATAGCTTATACTTTAAGGAAGTTGAAGCCCCATGAGAGGAATTACCCACCCTACGACTTTGAGTTAACCGCAGTGGTTTTTGCACTCAAGATTTAGAGGAACTACCTCTATGGTGTCAAGTGTGAAGTGTTCACGGACCATCAAAGCCTGCAACATGTATTTACACAAAGAGACTTAAATCTAAGACATATGAGGTGGATGGAGTTGTTGAAGGATTATGATGTGACCTTCTCGTATCATCCCGGCGAGGCTAATTTGGTGATAGACGCATTGAGCCAGAAAGCGGTTAGCAGAGGCAGTTTGGATTAATTGGGGGTTTCCAAATGACCATTGGCTAAGGAGATTCAGGCTCTAGAACCTAAGTTCATGCAATTTGGAATCTCTGAACAGGGTGGGGTGTTTGCAAGTATTGAGGTCAAACCCACGTTTATAGAGGAAATAAAATATAGCAGTTCCAGGATGCACAATTGAACAAGCTTCAGAGCAAGGTGGTATCCGAAGAGTCTGGAGATGCCACATTAGATGCTGGTGGGGTGATGAGTTTCTGTAGGAGGATTTGTGTTCCTCAAGTTGACAACTTGATTCAGAATGTAATGGCAGAGGCTCATGGTTTACGGTATTTCATTCATCCGGATGTAACCAAAATGTACCAGTACTTGAGGCAAATTTATTAGTGGGCTGGTATGAAGAGAGATATAGATGACTATGTGTCTAAGTGTCAAAATTGTCAGCAGGTCCAGTATGAGCACCAAAGGCCTACAAGATTTCTTCAAAAGATGCCCATTCCCGAGTGGAAGTGGGAAAGAATAGCCATGGATTTCATGGTGGGTCTTCCTAAGACTTTGGGAAGGAAAGACTCTATCTGGTTCATTGTGGACAGGCTGACCAAGTCAGCTCATTTTATTCCAGTTAGAGTGGATTATAACTCGCAACAGTTTGCTAATATCTATGTTAAGGAGATTGTAAGACTGCATGGGGTGCCACTCTCCATCATTTCAGACAGGGGTACGCAGTTTACTTCTAAGTTCTGGGGAAAATTGCATGAAGAGTTAGGCACCCAACTTACCTTCAGCATGACATTTTATCCTCAGATAGACGGTCAATCAGAGAGGACAATTCATGTATTGGAAGACATGCTAAGAGCATGTGTGATCGACTTTGGGGGCTATTGGGACTAGTTTCTACCATTGTGTGAGTTCTCATACAACAAGAGCTACCACTCCAGTATCGACATGGCACCTTTTGAGGCCCTTTATGGGAGAGGGTGTAGATCACCCATAAGGTGATTTGAGGTAGGCGATGTGAAATCTTTGGGCATATATTTGGTGAGGGAAGCTCAGGAAAAAGTAAGGAGAATTCAAACCAAGTTGTTAGGAGCCCAAAGCAGGCAGAATGAGTACATAGATTGCAAGGTAAGAGAAATGGCTTTTCAGATTGGTGAGCATGTGTTGCTGAAAGTGTCACCAA
This sequence comes from Jaltomata sinuosa, assembly GCA_003996215.1. Lineage (NCBI taxonomy): Eukaryota > Viridiplantae > Streptophyta > Magnoliopsida > Solanales > Solanaceae > Jaltomata > Jaltomata sinuosa. The sequence goes on from QJPP01003782.1 coordinate 53,126, forward strand.
TGAAGGGGTAATGCAATTCGGCAAGAAGTGCAAGCTCAGCCCTCGGTATATTGGTCTATTTGAGGTTCTCAAGATTGTAGGGCCAGTGGCTTACAAGTTAGCACTACTGCCCAGTTTATCCAGTGTCCATCCAGTCTTTCATGTATCCATGTTGAAGCGATACCATGGGGATAAGGACTATATTATCAAATGGGATTCCATTTTTCTAGACAAGGATCTTCAGTATGAAGAGGAACCTATTGTGAAGTTTCCCTTTCTTCCCAAACCTCAGGACACCTTTCATGGGTGAAACCTTCAAGAAGACCCAATCATTAAAATCGAACTCCAAATCTCTTTGTCTCACATCTGTGTAAGACTGTTTGCGACTTTAAGCGGTATCCAATTGCACTTGAATAAGTTTTACCTTCTCCATATCTTGGTGGACTAAGTTTGGACCGATCAACTCTACATCTCCAACCTCAAACCAATCAATAGGAGACCTATATTTTTTCCTATAAAGAGCCTCATACCGAGCCATTTGAATATTGGAGTGATATAGATCGATATGTACATAAGTTAAGGACAAAGGAAATTAGGTCGGTAAAAGTTCAATGGAAGCATTATCCGATTAAGGAAGCCACTTAGGAAATCAAGAAAGATATGCGGGACAAGTACCCTCACTTGTTTGAGGATTCAGGTACTACACTTTCCCTCTTTTAATCATCTTTTTTCGGGTTTGATCATTCTTGGATGAATGATGGTTAAATTAGTTTCTGTTGTAATGATTAGGTCCATCATTATGGGTAAACTATTCATGCAAAGTTTCAGGTTAGAAAACTTCCGAGTATGGGAGTTGGAAAAATTAGGCTAGGCTAGTCTCGGGTGATTTTTGAGTGAGGTATGGTCTAGGGAAACCCGGGTGAGTATTGGATAGTATATCTTATGTTGAGCTAGTTTTTCTATTAGCTAAGACGTTAAGGAGTCCGGGGGACTTTCCAGAAATGAATTTGGGTAAGTAGAACTGTCGGTATCAAGGTTGAGGTAAAGGGGTTGTTCCGGAACATCAGGATTTAAGGTGTATTATTAAATGGGCACTTTAGAGGGATTTTCCAAGGTTTGTCCTATTTCAACCGCTATAGCGGTTGATACTGTGCTACAGTGACTACCACTATAGAGGAGAAATTCCTGCTATAGCAGAGGTCAACATCGGTTAGCACCGCCATATCGGCCGGTTCCACTACGGTGGTGCCACTATAGTAGTGTATGGACCGCTATAGAGGAATAAGTCAGGGTAAATGTAGAAACTTTTCCAAAAATGTTCAAAAATTCTCAAGAACATTGTGGGGAAGGGCAGAGGCGAGTTTGGCAATTCCAAGTCAGTTTTCCACCAAATTTTATCCCAAAGGTAAGGATTTTGCTCCCCTAACTTAGTACTACCCTAGATGTCCAGTCAACTGCTGCGCCTCAATGCATTTCGGGGAGAACCAGCTATAAGCAGTCAATAGCAGTCTGTTCTCGCCTATCGATAGATAGCAGGTTGCTTCCACGCTCAAACCATTTGAAACTCAATTGCTAGGGGAGGGATAGAGTCACTACACTATCACAACCAACTATACCAACTCCTTAATTTAAGGATATATTTAATGCTATTTTTGAAATTAAATAATAAATAGTAAAAAAATATCACACAATCGCTTGAAAAAATCTTTTTTTTGTCCAAATAGATTCTAAAACTAGTAATTTCTATTAGGTTCCACATTTTATCTTTCCATACTGCCCAACCAGGGGAGGATCATCCACCATTAAGGTCATAACACCAGTACTTGAACGCTTACTCTTACAAAATATTTGAACTATGATTCATACTTAATATTCAGACCTCGTGTCCGGGCTCCAAAAAATTTTCAAACAAAGAATTCTAATTTCTAAATCAAAAGATTCTTTTCTTTCAATCCCTATTTATATTTTGACCAAAAGCAAAACCTTTCTTTGAATTTTGAGTCATTCTATTTATTTAGGGAATAAGTGATGATCCGAGGATTCGTGCTCCACTCAACTGATCGAAAAGGTCTGCAATAAGAGACATAAGGTACTTGTTATTGATGGTCACTTTGTTCAGCGCTCTAATAGAGTGGAAAATCTCTTCATAGGGTACTGTAGCTGTACAACCATAGTACCATAGGGATGGTGAGAGTTCATAAGAGCCCGAATTTAGATAGGTGAAAGATCCTTATGCCATTCTTGGCGACGGTGATCGCTGATGAGAAGGTGATGGCCACTTAGCATAAGCCTCTCTTTTCAGTGGAAGTTGAGCTCGTCAAGACAGGAAATCGAGTTTTCTGAATATCTCTCTTCCAGCCTGGCCTATGATTATTATGCAGTAGAATCATTAAATACGGGCTTGGGGGAAGGTTTGGGTTAACCTATGAATTTAGAATCTAGGGAAAAATGGGATTCTATGGTGTAGAATTCTTGGGTATTGATTATGATTATTCATTCATGCTTAAAATACCATAATTTCGCTTGTTGCATTGGGAAAAATGATAGTTTAGGTGAATTGATCGTGGAAAAGCCCTGGGATAGGTAGAATGATCATAGGTTGGACTAGGTATTAGTATTTGAGTATAATACGGGTATTATTAGGCCATTTGGATTGATTGTAGTTATTTGTATTTGTTTTTATACCAAGAACAAGCGAAAGCTTTGGAAAATAGGAAGGCTTTGGTCCAGTAAAATTTCCAAGCTATTCGAGGTAGGTGATGGTTATTGTTTTTCAAATACAATATGTGTGCATGTAACTTTAAAGTAGTAATGTGGGTGCTTTGTATACTTAGGGAATGAAGTTATGAATGTCCAAGTATTTGGGTGTCAATTATGTGAAATGAACTTGGTTATTGCTTGTTTGTCTTACAAGTATGTTCTATTTACTTAATTATTGACTGTTGGTTTGGTGTGACATTTGGTTGGCTCGGGTACCACGCCTGGTATGGGATATTAATGGTTGGCTTGGGTTTCATACCTGGTATAGGTTCTATATTGGTTAGCTCGGGTACCATGCCTGGTACAAGTTTAATTATATATTATTGATTGTGTTTTATCGATGGTTCAATGAGTGGACTGGGTTGATTGTTGAATATGTGATTGTGCCTATTGGTCCTTGAGAGGCCGGGTTGTAACACTTAAATATGGGGTTGTTCCTTGGGTAGACCGGGCATTGCATATTAACACTAGGTGTTGGTCTAGGGATTCTCAGATGGTCCGAGTGTGGTAAAAAGGGTAAGTCTTACTGTTATTGGTTTATTGTTTAAATGGTTGTTGAATCTGTTACGTATGGTTGATAAGTTGGAATATAGACTGAGGGTATGGAAATATATTATTGACTTTTGTTACATGTTTGTACTACTTTACTCGGTTATAGTTTACTGTTTACATATTATTTATTGGAGCTGACCGATGATCCTACCAGTACAATATAGTTGTGTACTGATTCTGCACTTGCTTTCTTTTTGTGAGTATAGGACATCTTCCGGTGGATGCTACATGACGTCACTTGTAGTCCAGACAATTCTAGATTTCAAGGGTGAGCTTCTTCCTCCAAGCTACCCTGTCTTCATCCATCTTAGTTATAGTCCATTTGTATCGGAATTAAACTCTTATTTTGTTGGGGTTGCATCCCTGTTCTAGACATTTGGTAGATGTTTTGGTATGATAATTTTCAGTTCTAGGGGTATTTCTGTAGGATATTGTTAGCTTTTAGTTTAGATTTGAATGATAGCTTATTTTAATGCAAGCTGGTTTTTGAGATGTTAGATCTACTAAGAGTTGGGTTTGTAATTGGTTCACTCATTCAGGGGGTTTCAGGTGGGTGCCACTCATGGCGATTTGGGTCGTGATAGAATAAAATCTGAGCAAGGTCTGTCTAGGACAATCTGGGAAGGGATTGGATTAAATTAATAATGCTTAGCTTATTTTTATGTTAGCTAAGATGATAAGGAATCCATGGGACTTTTTGAGAGTGAATTCCGGTAAGCAGAACTCCTGATATCGAACCTGACATAGATGGGTTAGTCCAGGATGTCATGGTTTAAGGGTGTGTTGTAAAAAAGGAAAAACTAGAGGATTTTTTGAGTTTTTATCTTGCCATACCCGCTATAGCGGGAGTTAGAGTCGGTCAATCTCGCCATAGCAGAAGGCATTCGCTACAGGGTACCACTATAGCGTCATTGGGTCGCTATAGCAGGGTTAATCACTGTTAATACAGAAACTTCCCCAAAAATGTTCATTTTTTCACAAATACATTTTGGGGAAGGTTGTGGCAATTTGGGGTAAAGTCTACTATTTTCCACCAGATTTCTTCATTAAGGTAAGTCTTTTATCCCCGTAAACTAGTACTTCGATTCCTATGTCCTTGAATCGCTAGTTACAGGCCTTGGGGAGGCTTTAGCTTGACCTAAAGCTGTAAAAATCTGGTATAAAATGGATTTTGAGGTGAAAAACCTTTGGGGTTTTATTTAAAGTTAATCATTTATGATTTAGGACCATAATTCGCTAGAATAACCATTAAAATGGTAGTTTTTAGGTGAATTATTAGTGGGAAAGCCCTAGAACGAGAGGAATGATCATGAAACTTGGCTTAAGGGTTTGGGATTAGGCTGTAATATGTGATAGATAGGTCATTGTTTGATTTTTGTGTTATATTCCTATTTTTCGACTGCAATCAAGCCGAAGCTTCAAGAAAGGAGAAAGCTCAGGTTCGGTAGAGCATTTTAAGCTTGTATTGAGGTTGGTGATGGTTATTATAGTTGATAATCCAATATATGTTATGTGTGCATGTTAACTGTTTTGTAGTATTACTTGTACAATACATGTAAAGGGATGATTGTTAAATGACTGTTTGATAAGTGTTAATCACATGCAATGGGTCTGTTTGAAAGCTTGTTGGTCTTTACAAGTGTTATTCTGTTATTATTGTGGTTGTGATTGTATTGATATCTGTCATTTTTATGGAATGTACAAGTATTTGGACATCTCCACGGGATTGGTTGGTATAAGGTTGGTAGGCACTTGTTGTCTGGGATTTGGTACATGGACAAGACCTCGTCACCTGCAGGTCATGTCTAGTGGGCGACTATAAGACCCTTAGCATATGTGTACAGGTATTGGTGAGTTTGATGGTTCCTTGAGTGAACCGGTGATTATGTGATCTTGATTATTTATTTCCTTGAGTGAACTTGACTTAACTATTATTTGGCATGTTTATTGGATCCTTGAGTGAATCGGGAATCATTGTTTATTGATGGACATGTTGGTTCTTGAGTGAGCGGATTGACTTGCTTAAGTGCTAAGGGGGTTTCTATGTAAATCGGGTTGCATGTTAAATACCATAGTTGATGTCCTAGGGATCCATGGGTGGTCCGAGTATTTGTAAGATATGGCATAACTTGTGTGTTACTTGTGTGTTGGGATACCACTTATATGGTTATTGAGTCAGGATTATTGACTTAGAGTCTATTTGGTGGTCATAATTGCCTTGACTGGTTATGTTTTTTGACTCATATTGACTGAACTAGAGGTTGTTCTTATTGCATGGTCAATAATTATGAACTGGGTTTAGAGTTGCATAATTAGAGAACCATGGTTGTCTTGTTGTACTATGCTATAGTTAAATGTTTACATTTCTTATTTCACATGAGAGTGATGATTCTACCAGTACACTATTGTTTCTTGTGTACTAATATTACACATGCTCTTTTTTTTATTGAGTACAAGGAATATTTCGATGACTGTTGCGAGACCTCAGTTGTAAGCCAGGCAATTTTCGAACTCAAGGGTGAGCTACATCTTCCGGGCTATCATGGGTTCTTCAGTTGTTTCTAGTCCATTGTTCGTACTTAGACTTTATTTTTTTTTGGGGTTGCATCCCCTTCTTTTAGACACTTAGTAGAGTTTTGGTACAATGACTTTCAGATTCTAGGGGTTTAATTTTCATAGGTTGTTATTATTTCTTTTAAAGATATGAATCACTGGATTTACTTAATGAAGATTACTTAGTTGCCTAATTTTTTACTAAGTGTTGGTTTGGTTTGGTTTTGGTTCTCCCACGGGGGGTTAATATGGGTGTCATTCACGACGGGTTTAGGTCATGACAAAGTTGGTATTAGATCCCAGGTTCATTAATCTTATCGTACCAAAATGATTCTAGTAGAGTCTTACATAATGATATGAAGACGTGTGTACTTTTCTTCGAGAGGCTACAGGACTTTAAGAAATTATACTTTCTTTCTTTCTTCATGCCATAATTTGATTTCAATTGGTATCTGGCAATCCAAATTGGTATATGACTCTCTTTATTCTTATGTCTGTAGATGGTGAATACTAATAAGAATGGAGCGAGAGAAGTAACTTTAGCTTCGGGACCGGATGTACAAGGGCAAGGTAGGAGTAGGGGAAGAGAAAGAGCGACACTCGCTAGGGGTGAAGCTTACGCGAAAGCTAACAAGGCCCTTCAGAGGCTATCATCACCTCCCCCACCCCAGAATTTATGTTCATGAGGCTAAGGTAGTGAATGAGGATGGTGCAAAGCCAGAGGTGGAGGCACCAGTTAGAGGTCCAGCTCTTTCTTCGATGTCTTCTGAGGTCATTCAGCAGATCCTGGCATTTCTGAGTAGGCTGGATGGCACTCGAGCCACTCCCTTTACACCGGCTATCTAGGTTCTGGGTGCCTATCCTGCTGCTAATTTAGCTTTCAGGATGGATGAATATTCAGGTACAGATACATTCTTCCTTCCGATATTAGGCCTATCATGACCGAGACCGAGCATGAGTTATGACTAAGTTCCTGAAGATGAAACATTCGTCATTTCATGGTACAGAGGATGAGGATGCTTTTGAGTTCATTTTGGATTGCTATGAGAGGCTACACAAGTTAGGAATAGTACAACAGCATGGGGTTGAATTTGTGACTTTCCAACTACAAGGGGATGCCAAACAGTGGTGGAGAGCCCATGTGGTATGTCGATCATCAACTTTGCCTCCGACGACTTGGGCTCAGTTCTATGCCCTATTTTCTTTGGAGAAGAATGTGCCCCGTACTCTTAGGGATCGGAAGAAGGAAAACTTTCTGGCTCTTGAATAGGGCAATATGTTTGTTATAGCCTATGAGTATAAGTTTCATGATTTGTCATGCTATGCTACCCAGTTGTAAGGTACTGAGGAGAAGAGGATCATGCTATATGTTAAGGGTTTGAATACTAACCTTCAGGTTCTATCTTTTCACATGACTTTTGCAGGAAGGAGCTTCAAAAATGTGATGACTATGTGAAAAAGCTAGAGGGAGTTAAGCAGGTTGGGTAGGCTAAGTATTATCCAAGAAGTCCCGAAATGTGGGTAATTATAGTGGTTCTTATTCCAGAGGTCCCACCTAGCAGGTTCATTCTGCTTGCCCTATTCAGTTAGCCTTGCCAGCTTCTATAAGTGGTCATTCAGGGGTTATCCAACAGTCTTTAGCTACTAGAGGCCAAGGGTCTTTCTATTCTTCGGCCATCAGGCCTTCTCTTGAGCGATGTTTTTACCATTTTGGAGTTGGGGGTCACTTCAAGAGAGAGTAACCTCTGAGACATACAGGTAATCAGGTGCAGCAGAAGGCCAGGGCTATGGTTCTAGCAGGTGGAGGTGGCAACGATAAGGGTCATCCCCAGGGTGGATGAGGTAATTATCAGGGAGACCGTGGTGAAAACAAGGGTAATAGTAATGTAGGGAAGGGTGGAGTGCAGCCTGCTAGGAAGGTTGACCGGCTTGATAATAGAGCTCATTGTTATGCCTTCCCATGAAAGTCCGAGGCCGAGGCGTCTGATGATGTGATAACAGGTACTATTCTCATCTGTGACCGGATGACTTCTGTTTTATTTGATCTGAGTTGCACTTACTCTTATGTATATGTTAGTTTTGCCTTGGGTCTGGACTTTGTATGTGATGTTCCTGATTCTCCTGTATATCTTTCTACTCCGGTGGGAGAGTATGTAGCAGTGACCCATATGTATCATTCATGTTCTGTTTTGTTTATGGGTTTCCAGACTTTGGTAGATTTGATCATATCTGATATGTTTGATTTTGATATAATTCTGGGTATGACTTGGCTGTCTCCGTATCATGCTGTTTTGAATTGTAATACTAAGACAGTGACTCTAGAGATGCCGGGTATGGATAGACTAGAGAGGGAGGGTGTGTATAAGTCTAAACCAGTGAAAATCATGTCCTTTATTCGAGCTAGAAACCTAGTGTGGAAGGGGTGTTCAGCCTTCATGGTTCATCTTCGAGATGTTAGTGCAGATTTCCCTTCATTGAGTCGGTTCTTGTGGTTTCTGGGTTTCAGAAGGTACTCCCTAGAGATTTGCCCGGTATGCCTCCGAACAAGGATATAGACTTTTGTATTGATTTGGAGCCAGGCACTGGCCCAATCTCTATTCCTTCTTATCAAATGACTCCGGTAGAGTTGAGGGAACTCAAAGCTCAGTTATAGGAAATTCTTGATAAGGGATTTATTCATCCCAGTGCTTCACCTTGGGGTGCTTTGGTCTTATTCGTTAAGAAGAAAGATAGTAGCACAAGAATATGCATATATTACAGGAAGTTGAACAAGGTTATCATCAGGAACAAGTATCCTCTGCCCCACATAGATGACCTTTTTGACTATTTGTAGGGTGCTTCAGTATTTTCCAAGATTTACTTGAGGTTAGGGTACCATCAGCTGAACATTCAGCCTGAGGATATACCAAAGATGACTTTCAGGACTCAATATGGGCATTACGAATTCCTGGTAATGTCATTTGGGTTGACCAATATGCCAACGACTTTCATGAGCTTAATGAACGATATTTTCAAGTCATTCTTGGATCCCTTTGTGATAGTATGTATTGATGACATTTTGATTTACTCCAAGAGCAAGGAGGAACATGCATGTCACGCCCCGAGGTTACCCCCTAGACGTAACACCGGACTCGGGACCACATAGATCCCAAGCTAACCCTTGGTCATAGCATTCTCAAGCATAACAAAAGATAAGCGAAAGTATAATACGGAAATCCAATAAGGAAACATCAATAAGGGTCTAAGAGCCACATAACATACAATATCCAAAAAGGGAACTCGAATACAAACTATGTCTGAAAGCCTCTAGTCATAACATAAAGAGTTGTTAGGACAAGACCCTAGCTAACTCGGAGTATAGAAGTAAAGCTATCATAAGGAAAAGCATAACTAGTCCTCGAACCATGAGGACTCACCACAGCTGACTAAGGAGGTGGCCTGAGACTCTAGCCACGAAGCTGAGAAGGGGTACCTGAATCTGCATCATCAAAGGATGCAACGCAATATGCGTTAGTACTATAGAATGCACTAAGTATGTGAGCAATGCATGAGTTATGACAGAATCAGTTTAAAACATGCTTGAAATGAACTTATTACATAAAGAAGGACCATAAATAAATGATAAGGTACAAACATAAGACATGAAGGAAGGCTTAGGTCCAAAATATAGATTTATACATAACTTCATAACTTGAAAATAAACATGTGGGAGTTTCTCTTAACCGACATTAAACCATGCTGAGCTACATGGAGTTCAGTGTCTTGCACCAACACTGAAAGAGTTGTCCTAACCGGCCAAGGTTAGAACCATGTCATACCAAGATCCTGTCATAATAAGCCTCAACACGGGCAACCTACGGTGGAAACATAGTTTTGGACTTGGGTTATCTGAACCCTCATCTCTCGGTGCTAAATACTACTCCCGAAATATAATAATGACATGAGCTCATATATATGTGACATATCTAATGCCAAACTTGTTCATACTTATTCATGACTTGTTCATACCCCGGATCGTCATACTACTCATGAGTTTTGGTTTAGAAAATGACCCATGAATATTGATGGAACATAGGGCGTCTTGCCTTGCATCATATTTCATATCATGGAAAAACTTGCATACTTCATGACTTGTAAAATTTGCATAGCTCTAGTTCAATTTTCAAAAAACATATTATATTTTCATAGAATCATAAGAACTAGGCATGCAACTTCGTAATTACATAAAGGCCATGATATCTAATTATGCCTACATTCTCTTGAAAACATGCAAATTCATGGGTTTATGCTAGAAATCAACTTTCATGCCTGGGCTTTTAAATTCAACAAGAGAATCATAATAAAATCATGTGTAATCAATATAAACTATGAATTTAAACATAGAACCTGATTTCATAAATTTTCCCCAAATTTAGATCAAAACTCTAATTTCATAACTCCATAATTTCAAATTAAGACTTGGGGATTTCGGGCACAAGGGTGAAAGGAACCCATTGTTAAAGACCCATATACCTTGGATGAAGATTACCCACTTCAAATGGAAAAGATTTCGAGACTTGACTTGGAGTTTGGAGACTTGAGCTTGAAGAGAGATTTTCCTTTTTGAGTGAAGAATGAGGAGCTTAAGATAGACTTAGGATCATATGGGTGAAAACCCTCCTAAAAGTGGTCAAAATGACTTCACTTAATACATAATAGGGTGGGAAATAACCAAAATGCCCCTTGGAATAAATTGGTAAAAGGCTGGAAATTGGTCAACTTTCAGTGACCACGAGTGGAGTCTACGACTCGTAGACTTTTCCATGACTCGAGGACTACTAGTCATGGAAGCTGCCAGAAATTGAACCTATAGGAGACTTTCTACGGTTTAACAGGACAACTCGTGGAAGCTTCCACGAGTCGTAGAACCTAATCGTGGAACTCAGGGAACTTGACTGACCTCTGATCAACTTCCACGGGTCAACAGTACGACCCATAGAAACTTCTACGAGTCATGGAAGTGACTCATGGTTATCAGTACTGAGGTTGGTCTGTAGGACTGAGATCACGAGTCACTCCCATGACTCATGAAACCTTCGACGACTCGTGGACTTGACCCGTGGTCCCTGGAACTTGGAGTTTTCTGATGTTTTCATCTTGGATAGCTGGATACGTGTATGGGGTGTTACAATATCCCCCCTTTGGGATCGTTCGTCCTCGAATGAAGGCTAGATAAGGGAAACTGAGGGGAAAACAGCCCAACCAAACATCAAAACATAGAAATCAAGGGGTAATCATAAAACCAAAAGTTTTCAACTTGAAAACATGATAAACTAACTTCGTAACACATGGATGAATGCTAAAATCATGAGAGAAACTGATGGAGTAGAATCAGAGTGACATACTAAGGAGAAAACCAGTACCTCAAGCTGGAACTGAGTCGGAATGAATGAGATGAGGGTATTTGGCCTTCATGGCCTCTTCCGCTTCCCAAGTAGCACCTTCAACAAGCTGATTCCTCCAAAGGACTTTTACCGAAGCGACTTCTTGGTTTTGAACCTCTGAATCTGATGATAAAGAATCTCCTTGAGAACCTCCTCATAAGTGAGACTATCCTTCGTACCTACATCTTCCAAAGGAACAATCAAGCTCGGGTCGCCAACACATTTCTTCAACAAGGAAACATGGAAAACTGGGTGAACCGCTTCCAACTCCGCTGGCAACTCCAACTCATAAGCAACACTACCAACTCTCCTCGAAATCCAATAAGGACCTACAAAATGGGGACTGAGCTTTCCTTTCTTGCCAAATCTCATCACACCCTTCATGGGTGACACCTTAAGGAAAACCTAATCATCAACTTCAAATTCTAACTCTCTCCTCCTCATATCCGCATAAGATTTCTATTGACTCAGAGCGGTCTTCAACCTTTCCCAAATAAGCTAAACTTTCTCCATGGTCTCATGAAAAAAACCTAGACCAACCAAGGCTGCGTCACCCACCTAGAACCAACCAATAGGAGATCTACACCTCTGGCCATAAAGTTCCTCATAGGGAGCCATCTGGATGCTAGAGTGAAAGCTGTTGTTGTAGGCAAACTCAATTAGAGGTAAGTGATCATCCCAATTTCCTTTGAAGTCAATAACACAGGACCTCAACATATCCTCCAAAGTATGAATAGTATGCTTGTCCTGGCCATCCGTCTGAGGGTGAAAAGTTATGCTAAGCTTCACCTTAGTACCAAGACCCTTCTGAAACGATCTCCAAAACTGAGATGTAAGCTGAGGACCCCTATCAGAAATGATAGACAAAGGAACACTGTGCAATCGGACTCTCCCGAATGTAGTGTCTGGCATAATCATCCACTGTATTTGTAGTCTTAACAACCAAGAAATGGGATGACTTGGTCATCCGGTCGACAATCACCCAAATAGAATCATGTTGCCTTCGAGTACGAGGCAAACCCGTAATAAAGTCCATATTGATTGCTTCCCATTTCCAAGTGGGAAGGTCAATATCCTGAAGTATACCACCTGGTCTTTGATGTTACACCTTTACCTATTGACAGTTGGGACATTTAGCCACAAACCCAGCTATGTACTTCTTCATACCATTCCACTAAAAGAATTCCCGTAGGTCATGGTACATCTTAGTGGCACTCGGATGAATGGAGTATCTAGAACTGTGAGCCTCAAACAAAATCTGTTATCTCAACCCATCAACATCTGGCACACACAAGCGACCCTGATAATGAAGCACACCATCTCACTCTTGGGAGAAAACCTCAACCCTTTGCTGATGAACTGCACCCCTAAGCTGAAGTAGAACGGGATTTTCACCTCAGCCACCAAGGATGATTCGGCACCATTAGTCACAATCACACCACCTTCGCTCGAGTCCATAAGGCGAACTCCCAATCGAGCAATCCTATGAAATTCTTTAACCAATTCCTTCTTTCCATCTTCAATAGAAGCTACACTTCCCATGGACAACCTACTCAAAGAATCTGCCATAACATTGGCTTTACCCGGATGGTAGCACACTCATATCATAATCCTTAAGGAGCTCAGGCCATCTCCTTTGTCGCAAATTCAGTTCCTTTTGAGTGAACACATATTGAAGGCTCTTATGATTGGTGAAAACATCTACATGCACACCATACAAGTAGTGCCTCCAAATCTTTAAAGCAAAAACCATGGCCGCTAGCTCAAGGTAATGAGTAGGGTAGTTTTTCTCATATACCTTAATCTGTCTCGAAGCATAAGCAATCACCTTGCCCCGTTGCATCAAAACGCAACCCAAACCAATTCTGGAGGCATCACAATACATAAAAAAATCATCAAGGCCCTCAGGTAGAGTCAATAATGGAGCTGTAGTCAATCGAGTCTTCAATTCCTGAAAACTTTTCTCACAAGAGTCGGACCACTGAAACTTAACCTTTTTCTGAGTCAATCGGGTCAAAGGGGAAGCAAGGGAGGAAAACCCCTCCACAAATCTCCAATAGTAACCAGCAAAACCCAAGAAACTTCTAATATTAGATGGAGAAGTGGGTCTAGGCCAGTTCTTTACTGCCTCGATCTTTTGAGAATCAACCCGAATACCATCTTTAGTCACAATATGACCCAGAAAAGAAACAGACTTCATCCAAAATTTGCACTTGCTAAACTTAGCAAACAACTGTCTACCCTTGAGAGTTTGCAACACAACCCTCAAGTGATCCACATGCTCCTCCTCACTCTGAGAGTAGATGAGGATATCATCAATGAAAACAATCACAAACATATCCAAATACTGTTTGAACATACAGTTCATCAAATCCATAAAAGTTGTAGGAGCATTCGTTAGGCCAAAAGACATAACAACAAACTCATAATGAACATACCGAGTCTTGAAGGCTGTCTTTGGGATATCACGTTCCCGAACCCAAAGTTGATGATAACCGGATATAAGGTCAATTTTTGAGAAGAAACTAGCACCCTGAAGCTGATCGAACAAGTCATCAATCCTAGGAATGGGATACTTATTATTGATTGTGACCTTGTTCAATTGACGGTAATTAATACACATTCTAAGAGATCCATCCTTCTTATGAACAAACAAAATCAGGGCACCCCATGGACAAATGCTAGGCCTGATGAAACCCTTATCAAGAAAGTCTTTCAATTGATCTTTCAACTCTTTGAGTTTTGCGGGGGCCATTCTATAGGGAGGAATAGAGATAGGATTTGTATCCGAAAAAAGATCTATCCCAAAGTCAATTTCCCATTTGGGAGGGACTCTGGGTAAATCATCGGGGAACACTTCTATGAATTCGTTCACAACAGGAACAGACTGAATAGTTGGGGTCTCGAACTCCGTGTCCATAACCCAAACTATATGATAGACATAACCCTTAGAAATCATCTTCCTAGCCTTAAGATAAGATATGAAATGACCCTTCGAAGAAAAGGGACTACCTTGCCATTCTAGGACAGGTTCATTAGGAAACTTGATACTAACAACACGGGTGCGTTAATCAACTGAGGCATAATATGTATACAACCAATCCATACCAAGAATGACATCAAAATCAGTTATCTCTAACTCTACTAAATCCGCTGAAGTGACTCGATGAAGGACTGAGATAGGGAAATCTCGATAGACTTTTTCAGTTAGGACTGACTCACCAACAGGAGTACAAACATGAAAGAGTTCTAAAAGCAATTCAGGACGAATCTCGAACTTACAAGCCATATAAATGGTTACAAAAGATAAGGATTAGAGGAATATTAGACTTAAGCTCTATCGCACGATGTGATTATGAAAGAAGTGAAGTTTTTCTAAGGCATCTCATAGCTTCCTTCTCATATGTGTGACGCACTTCACACACATGAAAAAGACTCTACTCGATGAAGCTTTCAGACATCCTAAGACCCTTGAACCTGAGGCTCTGATACTATGTTTGTCATGCCCCGAGGTTACCCTCAAGATGTAACACGGGACTCGAGACCACAAGGATCCCAAGCTAACCGTTGGTCATAGCATTCTCAAGCATAACAAAAGATAAACGAAAGAATAATACGGAAATCCAATAAGGAAACATCAATAAGGGTATAAGAGCCACATAACATACAATATCTAAAAAGGGAACTCGAATACAAACTATGTCTGAAAGCCTCTAGTCATAACATAAAGAGTTTCTAGGACAAGACCCTAGCTAACTCAGAGTATAGAAGTACAACTATCATAAGGAAAAGCATAACTAGACATCGAACCATGAGGACTCACCAGAACTGACTAAGAAGGTGGCCTAAGACTCTAGCCACGAAGCTGTGAAGGGGTACCTGAATCTGCATCATCAAAGGATGCAACGCAATATGCGTTAGTACTATAGAATGCACTAAGTATATGAGCAATGCATGAGTTATGACAGAATCAGTGTAAAACATGCTTGAAATGAACTTATTACATAAAGAAGGACCATAAATAAATGATAATGGACAAACATAAGACATGAAGGAAGGCTTAGGTTCCAAAATATAGATTTATACATAACTTCATAACTTGAAAATAAACATGTGGGAGTTTCTCTTAACCGACATTAAACCATGCTGAGCTACATGGAGTTCAGTGTCTTGCACCCACACTGAAAGAGTTTTCCTAACAAGCCAAGGTTAGAACCATGTCATACCAAGATCCTGTCATAATAAGCCTCAACACGGGAAACCTACGGTGGAAACATAGTTTTGGACATGGGTTATCTGAACCCTCATATCTCGGTGCTAAACACTACTCCCGAAACATAATAATGACATGAGCTCATATACATGTGACATATCTAATGCCAAACTTGTTCATACTTATTCATGACTTGTTCATACCCCGGATCGTCATACTACTCATGAGTTTTGGTTTAGAAAATGACCCATGAATATTGATGGAACATCGGGCGTCTTGCCTTGCATCATATTTCATATCATGGAAAAACTTGCATACTTCATGACTTGTAAAATTTGCATAGCTCTAGTTCAATTTTCAAAAAACATATATTTTCATAGAATCATAAGAACTAGGCATGCAACTTCGTAATTACATAAAGGCCATGATATCTAATCATGCCTACATTCTCTTGAAAACATGCAAATTCATGGGTTTATGCTAGAAATCAACATTCATGCATGGGCTTTTAAATTCAACAAGAGAATCATAATAAAATCATGTGTAATCAATATAAACTATGAATTTAAACATAGAACCTGATTTCATAAATTTTCCCCAAATTTAGATCAAAACTCTAATTTCATAACTCCATAATTTCAAATTAAGACTTGGGGATTTTGGGCACAAGGGTGAAAGGAACCCATTGTTAAAGACCCATATACCTTGGATGAAGATTATCCACTTCAAATGGAAAAGATTTAGAGACTTGACTTGGAGTTTGGAGACTTGAGCTTGAAGAGAGATTTTCCTTTTTGAGTGAAGAATGAGGAGCTTAAGATAGACTTAGGATAATATGGGTGAAAACCCTCCTAAAAGTGGTCAAAACGACTTCACTTAATACATAATAGGGTGGGAAATAACCAAAATGCCCCTTGGAATAAATTGGAAAAAGGCTGGAAATTGGTCAACTTTCAGTGACCACGAATGGAGTCTACGACTCGTAGACTTTTCCATGACTCGAGGACTACTAGTCGTGGAAGCTGCTAGAAATTGAACCTATAGGAGACTTTCTACGGTTTAACAGGGCAACTCGTGGAAGCTTCCACGAGTAATAGAACCTAATCGTGGAACTCAGGGAACTTGACTGACCTCTGATCAACTTCCACGAGTCAACAGTACGACCCGTAGAAACTTCTACGAGTCATGGAAGTGACTCATGGTTGTCAGTACTGAGGTTGGTCTGTAGGATTGAGATTACGAGTTACTCCCACGACTCATGGAACCTTCCACGACTCGTGGACTTGACCCGTGGTCCCTGGAACTTGGAGTTTTCTGATGTTTTCATCTTGGATAGCTGGATACGTGTACGGGGTGTTACAATATCCCCCCTTTGGGATCGTTCATCCTCGAATGAAGGTTAGACAAGGGAAACTGAGGGGAAAAATCCCAGCAAACATCAAAACATAGAAATCAAGGGGTAATCATAAAACAAAAAGTTTTCAACTTGAAAACATGATAAACTACATTCGTAACACATGGATGCATGCTAAAATCATGAGAGGAACTGGTGGAGTAGAATCAGAGTGACATACTAAGGAGTAAACCAGTACCTCAAGCTGGAACTGAGTCGGAAGGAATGAGATGAGGGTATTTGGCCTTCATGGCCTCTTCCGCTTCCAAAGTAGCACCTTCAACAAACTGATTCCTCCAAAGGACTTTTACCCAAGCGACTTCTTTGTTTCGTAACCTCCGAATCTAATGATAAAGAATCTCCTTGAGAACCTCCTCATAAGTGAGACTATCCTTCATACCTACATCTTCCAAAGGAACTATCAAGCTCGGGTCACCAAAACAGTTCTTCAACAAGGAAACATGGAAAACTGGGTGAATCGCTTCCAACTCCGCTAGCAACTCCAACTCATAAGCAACACTACCAACTCTCGTCGAAATCCAATAAAGACCTACAAAATGGGGACTGAGCTTTCATTTCTTGCCAAATCTCATCACACCCTTCATGGGTGACACCTTAAGGAAAACCTAATCATCAACTTCAAATTCTAACTCTCTCCTCCTCATATCCGCATAAGATTTCTATCGACTCTGAGCGGTCTTCAACCTTTCCCAAATAAGCTGAACTTTCTCCATGGTCTCATGAACAAAATCTAGACCAATCAAGGTTGCGTCACCCACCTAGAACCAACCAATAGGAGATCTACACCTCCAGCCATAAAGTGCCTCATAGGGAGCCATCTGGATGCTAGAGTGAAAGCTGTTGTTGTAGGCAAACTCAATTAGAGGTAAGTGATCATCCCAATTTCCTTTGAAGTCAATAACACAGGACCTCAACATATCCTCCAAAGTATGAATAGTACGCTCGGCCTGGCCATCCGTCTGAGGGTGAAAAGTTGTGCTAAGCTTCACCTTAGTACCAAGACCCTTCTGAAACGATCTCCAAAACTGAGATGTAAACTGAGGACCCCTATCAGAAATGATAGACAACGGAACACCGTGCAATCGGACTCTCCCGAATGTAGTGTCTGGCATAATCATCCGCTGTATTTGTAGTCTTAACAACCAAGAAATGGGATGACTTAGTCATCCGGTCGACAATCACCCAAATAGAATCATGTTGCCTTCTAGTACGAGGCAAACCCGTAATAAAGTCTATATTGATTGCTTCCCATTTCCAAGTGGGAAGGTCAATATCCTGAAGTATACCACCTGGTCTTTGATGTTCCACCTTTACCTGTTGATGGTTAGGACATTTAGCCACAAACCAGGCTATGTACTTCTTCATACCATTCCACTAAAAGACTTTCCGTAGGTCACAGTACATCTTAGTGGCACCCGGATGAATGAAGTATCTAGAACTGTGAGCCTCGAACAAAATTTGTTGTCTCAACCCATCAACATCTGGTACACACAAGCGACCCTGATAACGAAGCATACCATCTCCTCCTTGGGAGAAAACCTCAACCCTTTGCTGATGAACTGCACCCCTAAGCTGAAGTAGAACGGGATTTTAACCTCAGCCACCAAGGATGATTTGGCACCATTAGTCACAATCACACCACTTTCGGTCGAGTCCATAAGGAGAACTCCCAATCGAGCAATCCTATGAACTTCTTTAACCAATTCCTTCTTTCCATCTTCAATAGAAGCTACACTTCCTATGGACAACCTAGTCAAAGCATCCGCCATAACATTGGCTTTACCCGGATGGTATCACACTCATATCATAATCCTTTAGGAGCTCAAGCCATCTCCTTTGTCGCAAATTCAGTTCCTTTTGAGTGAACACATATTGAAGTCTCTTATGATTGGTGAAAACATCAACATGCACACCATACAAGTAATGCCTCAAAATCTTTAAAGCAAAAACCATGGCCGCTAGCTCAAGGTCATGAGTAGGGTAGTTCTTCTCATATACCTTAATCTATCTCGAGGCATAAACAATCACCTTGCCCCATTGCATCAAAACGCAACCCAAACCAATTCTGGAGGCATCACAATACATAAAAAAATCATCAAGGCCCTCGGGTAGAGTCAATACTGGAGCTGTAGTCAATCAAGTCTTCAATTCCTGAAAACTTTTCTCACAAGAGTCGGACCACTGAAACTTAACCTTTTTCTGAGTCAATCGGGTCAAAGGGGAATCAATGGAGGAAAACCCCTCCACAAATATCCTATAGTAACCAGCCAAACCCAAGAAACTTCTATTATCAGACGGAGAAGTGGGTCTAGGCCAGTTCTTTACTGCCTCGATCTTTTGAGAATCAACCTGAATACCATCTTTAGTCACAATATGACCTAGAAAAGCAACAGACTTCATTCAAAATTTGCACTTGCTAAACTTAGCAAACAACTGTCTACCCTTGAGAGTTTGCAACACAACCCTCAAGTGATCCACATGCTCCTCCTCACTCTGAGAGTAGATGAGGATATCATCAATGAAAACAATCACAAACATATCCAAATACTGTTTGAAAATACAGTTCATCAAATCCATAAAAGCTGCAGGACCATTCGTTAGACCAAAAGACGTAACAACAAACTCATAATGACCATACCGAGTCTTGAAGGCTGTCTTTGGGATATCACATTCTCGAACTCGAAGTTGATGATAACTGGATATAAGGTCAATTTTTGAGAAGAAACTAGCACCCTGAAGCTGATCAAACAAGTCATCAATCCTAGGAATGGGATACTTATTATTGATTGTGACCTTGTTCAATTGACGGTAATTAATACACATTCTAAGAGATCCATCCTTCTTATGAACAAACAAAATCAGGGCACCCCATGGAGAAATGCTAGGCCTGATAAACCCTTATCAAGCAAGTCTTTCAATTGATCTTTCAACTCTTTGAGTTTTGCGGGGGCCATTCTATAGTGAGGAATAGAGATAGGATTCGTATCCGAAAAAAGATCTATCCCAAAGTCAATTTCCCATTTGGGAGGGACTCTGGGCAAATCATCGGGGAACACTTCTATGAATTTGTTCACAACAGGAACAGACTGAATAGTTGGGGTCTCGGACTCCGTGTCCATAACCTGAACTATATGATGACATAACCCTTAGAAATCATCTTCCTAGCCTTAAGATAAGATATGAAATGACTCTTCGAAGAAGAGGGACTACCTTGTCATTCTAGGACAGGTTCATTAGGAAACTTGATACTAACCACACGGGTGCGTTAATCAACTGAGGCATAAGATGTATACAACCAATCCATACCAAGAATGACATCAAATTCTGTTATCTCCAACTCTACTAAATCCGCTGAAGTGACTCGATGAAGGACTGAGATAGGAAAATCTTAATAGACTCTTTCAGCTAGGACTGACTCACCAACATGAGTACAAACATGAAAGGGTTCTAAAAGAAATTCAGGACGAATATCGAACTTACAAGCCATATAAATGGTTACAAAAGATAAGGATTAGAGGAATATTAGACTTAAGCTCTATCGCACGATGTGATCATGAAAGAAGTGAAGTTTTTCTAAGACATATCATAGCTTCTTTCTCATATGTGTGGCGCACTTCACACACATGAAAAAGACTCTACTCGATGCAGCTTTCAGACATCCTAGGACCCTTGAACCTGAGGCTCTGATACCATGTTTGTCATGCCCCGAGGTTACCCCCTAGATGTAACACGAGACTCGAGACCACAAGGATCCCAAGCTAACCCTTGGTCATAGCATTCTCAAGCATAACAAAAGATAAACAGAAGCATAATACGGAAATCCAATAAGGAAACATCAATAAGGGTCTAAGAGCCACATAACATACAATATCCAAAAAGGGAACTCGAATACAAACTATGTCTGAAAGCCTCTAGTCATAACATAAAGAGTTGCTAGGACAAGACCCTAGCTAACTCAGAGTATAGAAGTACAACTATCATAAGGAAAAACATAACTAGTCATCTAACCATGAGGACTCACCATAGCTAACTAAGGAGGTGGCCTGAGACTCTAGCCACGAAGCTGAGAAGGGGTACCTGAATCTGCATCATCAAATGATGCAGCGCAATATGAGTTAGTACTATGGAATGTACTATGTATGTGAGCAATGCATGAGTTATCACAAAATCAGTTTAAAACATGCTTGAAATGAACTTATTACAAAAAGAAGGACCATAAATAAATGACAAGGTACAAACATAAGACATGAAGGAAGGCTTAGGTTCAAAAATATAGATTTATACATAACTTCATAACTTGAAAATAAACATGTGGGAGTTTCTCTTAACCGATATTAAACCATGCTGAGCTACATGGAGTTCAATGTCTTGCACCCACACTAAAAGAGTTGTCCTAACCGGCCAAGGTTAGAACCATGTCATACCAAGATCCTGTCATTATAAGCATCAACACAAGCAACCTACGGTGGCAATGTAGTTTTGGACTTGGGTTATCTGAACCCTCGTCTCTTGGTGCTAAATACTAGTCCCAAAACATAATAATAACATGAGCTCATATACATGTGACATATCTAATGCCAAACTTGTTCATACTTATTCATGACTTGTTCATACCCCGGATCGTCATACTACTCATGAGTTTTGGTTTAGAAAATGACCCATGAGCATTGATGGAACATCAGGCGTCTTGCCTTGCATCATATTTCATATCATGGAAAAACTTGCATACTTCATGACTTGTAAAATTTGCATAGCTCTAGATAAATTTTCATAAAACCTATATTTTCATAGTATCATAAGAACTAGGTATACAACTTCGTAATTACATAAAGGCCATGATATCTAATCATGCCTACATTCTCTTGAAAATATGCAAATTTATGGGTTTATGCTAGAAATCAACTTTCATGCTTAGGCTTTTAAAATCAATAAGAGAATCATAATCAAATCATGTGTAATCAATAGAAACCATGAATTTAAACATAGAAACTGATTTTATAAATTTTTCCCAAATTTAGATCAATACCTTAATTTCATAACTCCATAAATCCAAATTAAGACATGGGGATTTTGGGACAAGGGTGAAAGGAACTCATTGTTAAAGACCCACATACCTTGAATGAAGATTACCCACTTCAATGGAAAAGATTTGGAGATTTGACTTGGAGCTTGGACACTTGAGCTTGAAGAGAGATTTTCCTTTTTGAGTGTAGAATGAAGAGCTTAAGATAGACTTAGGATAATGTGTGAAAACCCTCCTAAAAGTTATCAAAATGACTTCACTTAATACATAATAGGGTGGGAAATGACCAAAATACCCCTAGGAATTAATTGGAAAAAGGCTGGAAATTGGTCAACTTTCAGTGACCACGAGTAGAGTCTACGACTCATAGACTTTTCCATGACTCGTGGACTGCTAGTCGTGGAAGCTGCCAGAAATTCAACATGCAGGAGACTTTTTACGGTTTAACAGAATGACTCGTGGAAGCTTCCACGAGTCATAGAACCTAATCGTGGAACTGAGGGAACTTGACTGACCTCTGATCAACTACCACGAGTCACCAGTACAACCCGTAGAAACTTCTATGAGTCGTAGAAGTGACTCATGGTTGGTTTGCAGGACTGAGATGACGAGTCACTCCCATGACTCGTGGAACCTTCCACGACTCGTGGAACCTTCCACGACTCGTGGACTTGACCCGTGGCCCCTGGAACTTGGATTTTTCTGAAGTTTTCATCTTGGATAGCTGACTACGTGTACGGGGTGTTACAATACATGTCATCTTCATATTGTCTTGGGAATTTTAAAGGAGAAGCAGTTGTATGCAAAGTTTTCAAAATGTGAGTTCTGGTTATATTTGGTTGCCTTCTTAGGGCATGTGATTTTGGAAAAGAGGGTGATGGTAGATACCTAAAAGATTGAGGCAGTTAAGAGTTGAGTTCGGCCTAGCTCTGTGACTGAGGTTAGGAGCTTCGTGGGTCTTGCTAGTTACTATCGCAGGTTTGCCAAGAATTTTGTTTCTATTATTACTCACTTGACAAGGTTGACTCAGAAGGAGGTGCCATTTGTTTGGTCGGATCAGTGTGAGGAGAGCTTCCAAAGCTCAAAACACTTTTGACTACAACTCTTATTCTCTCCTTGCTGGTTGAAGGTAAGGATTTTATTGTATTTTGTGATGCTTCACATTCGTTCTGGGTGTTGTATTAATGCAGGACAAAAATTTCATAGCTTATACTTCGAGGAAATTGAAGCCTCATGGAAAGAACTACCTGACTCATGATTTGGAGTTGGCAGCGGAAGGGTTTGCACTTAAGACTTGGAGACACTATCTTTATGGTGTCAAGTGTGAGGTATTTACAGATCATCGCAGCCTGCAACACATGTTTATGCAAAGGGATCTAAATCTGAGACAGAGGAGATGGATGGAGTTATTGAAAGACTATGATGTGACCATTTAGTATCATCCAGGTAAGACCAATGTGGTGGTAGATGCATTGAGCCAAAAAGTGGTAAGTAAGGGCAACTTGGCCTGTTTGGGGGTGTCAAGGCGACCCTTGGATAGGGAGTTCCAAACTCTAGCATCTAAGTTGAGGCAGTTTGGTTTCTTTTTTTGTGGGTATGAAGCGCGCCACACTTATGAGGGAGAGACTATGAGACATTTTTAGGAAACTCCACTTCTTTCATGATTCAGTATCGTGCGATAGAGTTTAACTCTATTTCTCCCTTGTAATCTATTCGTTATGCATTTCAGATTATGACTCTTCACAAAAACAATGCTTGGAATGTTAACGAAAATCCTCCAGCCCCAAACCATGAGGTTATGATTGATGAGTTTCACAATGGTATCCAGATATTGGCACAAGCTATTACCAACCAAGCTAATCAGCAGGCCTCAGTTCCTGCAAACCCAAATGGTGGATCAGTTGTAGCCCGAGTTAGAGATTTTGTTCGCATGAACCCGCTAGAGTTTCTAGGGTCAAAGGTTAGTGAGGACCCACAGAATTTTATTGATGAGATCAAGAAGATTCTTGAGGTGATGTAGGTGACTGGTAATGACAATGTTGAGCTAGCTTCCTACCAACTCAAGGATGTGGCTCATATTTGGTTCACTCAGTGGAAGGATAGCAGGGTGTGAATGTAGCTCCTATAACTTGGGAGTGTTTTACTGGAGCCTTTTTGGACAGGTTTTTCCTAAGAGAGTTGAGAGAGGCAAAGGTAGAGGAATATGTGAATCTGAGACAGGGGTCCATGTCTGTTCAAGAATATAGGTTAAAATTTATGCATCTCTCTAGGTATGCTCTAGCAATAGTATCTGAGCCAAGGGCCCAGATGAGTAAGTACATTTTAGGAATCTATGACTTGGTTAAGTGTCATGCCCCGAGGCTACCCCTGGACATAACATGGGACCTAGGACCACGAGTGTCCCAAGTTAACCCTTGGTCATAGCATGCTCGGTTATTCAGAAAGCAAACACGGCGGAAGCATAAATAGAAAGTTAGGGAACCCAACACATAAATGATAAGTCAAAATGAAACATAATCCGAAACAAGAGACTCGAATACTGTCTATGTCTGAAAAGCCTCTACACATGAAATAAGGAGTTTCTAGGACAAGACCCTAGCTAAATCAAGGTACAGAAGTAAATAATCAAAACAAGCTAGAATCATAACTAGCCCTCGAACAATAAGGACTCACTAACACTGACTGGAAACGGCCTGCGGTCACTAGCAACGTGCCTGAGGGAAGGAACCTAGATCTGTATCATCAAGAGAATGCAGCACAGAATATGCGTCAGTATTATAGGATGTACCGAGTACGCGGGATATGCATGATTATGATAAAAACATACTTAAAACATACTTAAGAGAAGCTCATTCGTAAAAAGATATAGCATAAGAAATTATCAAGATATAAGACATAAAATATGAAGTAAAGTCAAGATTCAAAGTAAAGTATCATATAACTTCATAGCTTGAAAATAATCATGTGGGAGTTTCTCCCAACCGACATAAATCATGCTGAGCTAAATGGAGTCCAGTGTCACGCATCCACACTAAAAATGGTTGTCCTAACCGGCCAAGGTTAAACCCATGTCATAAGGATCCTTTAATAAGCCTCGGAGAATAACCTACGGTGGCAACATAGTTTTGGACTTGGGTTATCAAGAAACCTCATCACTCGGTGCTAAATACTACTCCCAAAACATATATAGCATAGGCCTCACATACATGTGACATATCTAGATGTCAAAACTTGTTCATAAACATGTTCATAACCCGGATCTTCATACTACTCACGAACCTTGGTTTAGAAAGTGATTCAGGAGCATTGATGGCACATCAAGTGTCTTGTCTTGCATAATATTTCATTCCGTGAAAACTTGCATGACTCTAGTTCAATTTCATAATAACATATACTTTTACATAACATAGGAACTAGGCATGCACTTGCTTGAAATTCATGAAAACATGCTATCAAATACACAATTTACTTGGATCAATTTATGCATGTAGAATTTGCCATAATTATCCTTCAATTTATGAAATAGGGATTCATATGTAAAAATCCATTCAAAATCATGTAATTCAATAGTAATTTCATAGTAAAATTATGAGAAGACAATTTATAGTAAAACACATAAGAATTGGGTAAGAACCCTAATTTGAAAGTTCATGAAATAAAAATAGAAAATTAGGGGGTTTGGGCACATGGGTGAAAGGAACCCATTGTTGAATACCCACATACCTTGATTGAAGCTAATCCACTTGAAATTGAAATGAAAAGGAGACTTGAACTTGGAGCTTGAGACTTGGAGAAGAGGAACTCTTTCTACTTTTGGAATAGAATGACTTAGAATGAGAAGAGCTTAGGCTATTAGGGGATAAAACCCTACTAAATTGGTCAAAATGACCTCACTTAGGAGTTAAAGAATAGGGGACAAGACCAATTTACCCCTGATTTAAAAATAGAAAATTGCAGAAATTTCTTTTCCTCACGGGCTGCTTGACGGGCGTCGTACCCACGATGGCCAGTCGGCCAAGGCGTCAGAGAGAGAGACTCAAATTCTGGGCGCTGGAGGTTTTTGATGATGCGGTCCCATGGGCCATCATAGTCTCGACGCCTGTGGCATAACCCATCGATGTACTAGAGGGTAGGGACAAAGCTGCTGGAAGATCTCAATGATGGGTTCCCATGGGCCATCACACCTGCGACGCCCATCGTGACCACCCATCGGGTGGAGGGGGATTTGCTCAGGAGCCACTGGATGCTTCCCACAGTATGCTCCATGGCCCTTCGGAGCTCCGACGCCCGTGGTGACCAACCGCTGTAGAATATTTTTGAGTTCTAAGTTTTACCGCTGATTTGAAATTCTAGGGCATTACAATATCACCCCCTTGGGATCATTCATCCTCGAATGAAGACTAAACAAGAAAAACCGAAGAGAAAACATCCCAACCAAATAACAAGACATGCAACTCAAGGATAAACATGAAAACTGATCTTTTCAACTTGGAACATGATAAGACTAACTTCAAAAAAATGAATGCACGCTAGAACCGTGAGAGAACTGATCAGATAGAATCGGAGGGACATACTAAGGAGGAAACTAATACCTTAAACTAAAATTGGATCTGAAGGAAAGAGACGAGGGTACTTGTCCTTCATGGCTGCTTCTGCTTCCCAAGTAGCTCCCTCAACTAGCTGATTTTCCAAAGGATCTTCACCGAAGTGACTTCTTTGTTTCTCAACCTCCAAAACTGACGATCAAGAATCTCCACGGGAACTTCCTCATAAGTAAGGTTGTCCTTCACACTCACATCTTCCAAAGGAACAATTAAAGATGGATCACCAACACACTTCTTCAACATCGAAACATAGAAAACTGGGTGAACCACTTCTAAATCCGTTGGCAAATCTAAATCATAAGCGACACTACCAACTCTCCTCAAAATCCGATAAGGACCTACATAGCGGGGACTATGCTTCCCCTTCTTCCCAAATCTCATCACACCTTTCATGGGTGACACTTTCAGAAATACCCAATCGTCAACATCAAACTCCAACTCTCTCCTTCTCACATTCGCATATGACTTCTGATGACTCTGAGCGGTCTTCAACCTCTTCCTAATGATCTAAACCTTCTCTATAGTCTCATGAACTGAATCTGGACCAATCGAAGATACCTCACCTACCTCAAACCAACCAATAGGAGACCTACACCTCCGATCATAAAGTGCCTCACAAGAAGCCATCTGGATGCTAGAATGAAAGCTGTTGTTGTAGGTAACCTCGATAAGAGGTAAGTGATCATCCCAATTACCTTTGAAATGATTACGCAAGCTCTCAACATATGCTCCAAGGTCTGAATAGTACGTTCTGCCTGGCCATCCATCTGTGGGTGAAAAGTTGTGCTAAACTTCACCTGAGTACCAAGGCCTCTCTGAAATAATCTCCAAAACTAGGAGGTAAATTGAGTTCCTCTATTTGAAATGATGGACAATGGAACACCATGAAATCAGACTATCTCCCGGATGTAGAGTCTGGCATAATCGTCTGCTGAATCCGTAGTCTTAACAGCCAAGAAGTTAGATGACTTAGTCATCCATTTGACAGTTACCCAAATGGAATTATGTTGCCTTCGAGTACGAGGCAAACCTGTAATGAAGTCCATATTGATCACTTCCCACTTCCAAGTAGGAAGGTCAATATCCTGAGTAATGCCACCCGGTCACTGATGCTCTACCTTCATTTGCTGACATTTGAGACACTTAGCCACAAAACCAGCTGTGTCCCTCTTCATACTATTCCACCAATAGACCTCTCGTAGATCACGATACATCTTGGTAGCACTGGGTGAATAGAATACCTAGAGCTATGATCCTCTGTCAAAATCCGCTGTCTCAACCCATAAATGTCAGGAACATACAATCGACCCTAATATCGAAGTACACCATCTCTCCCTTGGGAGAAAACCTCTACCCTTTGCTGATGGACTGCACCCTTTAGCTGAAGCAAAATAGGATCACTGTCTTGCTTTGCCTTCACCTCAGCTACCAAAGAAGATTTGGAACCATTCTGAATAATAACACCACCTTTTGTCGAGTCCATAAGGAGAACTCACAACCGAGCAAGCCTATGAACCTCCTTAACTAGTTCTTTCTTCCCTTATTCGACTGAAGATACACTACCCATAGACAATCTACTAAGTGCATCCTCTACAACATTGGCCTTGCCTGGATGGTAAAGCACACTCATGTCATAATCTTTAAGAAGCTCAAGCCTTTGACGAAGATTCAATTCCTTCTTAGTGAACACATACTAAATACTCTTATGATCGGTGAACACATGCACATGAACACCATACAAGTAGTGTCTCCAAATCGTCAAAGCAAAAACCACGACCGCTAACTCAAGATCATTAGTAGGGTAGTTCTTCTCATGAATCTTATGATGCCTCGAAGCATAAGAAATCACCTTACCACGCTGCATCAACACACAAACCAACCAATCTAGAAGCATCACAATACACAACAAAGTCATCTAGGCCCTCGGGTAGAGCCAATACTGGAGCTATGGCTAATCTAGCCTTCAATTCCTGAAAGTTCTTCTCACAAAGATCAGACCACTGAAATTTAACCTTCTTCTTAGTCAATCAAGTCAATGAGGCAGCAATGGGAGAAAATCCTTCCATAAATCTCTGGTAGTAACCAGCCAAACCCAAAAAATCCTAACATCGGACGGGGAAGTGGGTCTATGCCAGTTCTTTACTATCTCAATCTTTTGAGAATCAACTCGAATACCATCTCTAGTCACAATATGACCCAGAAAAGCAATAGGCTGCATCCAAAACTCACACTTGCTAAACTTAGCAAATAACTACTGGTCCTTGAGAGTTTGCAGCACCACTCTCAGATTGTCTGCATGCTCCTCCTAACTTTGAGAATAGATAAGGATATCATCAATGAACACAATCACAAGCATATCCAAATACTGCTTGAACACATGGTTTATCAAATCCATAAAAGCTGCGGGAGCATTCGTTAGACCAAAAGACATCACAATAATAATGACCATATCGAGTTCTGAAGGTTGTCTTCGAAATATCACGCTCTCAAACACGAAGCTAGTGATAATCGTATCTAAGGTCGATCTTGGAGAAGAAGCTAACACTCTGAAGCTGATCGAACAAGTCATCAATCCTAGGAATGGGATACTTATTCTTGATTGTGACTCAACTGACGGTAGTCAATACACATTCTGAGGTAACCATCTTTCTTTTGCACAAACAAAATCAGGGCACCCCATGGAGAAATGCTAGGTCTGATGAAACCCTTATCAAGAAGATCCTTCAACTGATTATTTAACTCTTTAAGTTCTGCAGGAGCCATTCTATAGGGAGGAATAGAGATGGGATTCATAACTGGAAGAAGATCTATCCCAAAGTCAATTTCTCGCTCAGGAGGGACTCCAGGCAAATCTTTGGAAAACACTTCTGGGAACTCATTCACAACAGGAACTGACTGAAGGGACAGGGTTTCAGACTCTATGTCCATAACCTAAACTATGTGATAAACATAACCCTTAGAAATCATTTTCCTAGCCTTAAGATAAGATACAAAATGACCTTTTGAGGATTGGGGGCTACCTTGCCACTCGAACACAGGTTCATTTGGAAACTTGAAACTGACAACCTGAGTACGATAGTCAATCGAAGCATAACAAGCATACAACCAATCCATGTCAAGAATAAAATCAAAATCCATCATCTCCAACTCTACTAGATCTGTTGAAGTGACTCTATGAAGGACTGAGATAGGGCAATTTCAGTAAATTCTTTTGGCTAGGACTGACTAACCAACAGGAGTAGAAATACAAAAGGGTTCTAAAAGCAATTCAGGACCAATTTTGAATTTGCATGCTACATAAGAGGTCACAAAAGATAAGGATGCACCGGGGTCCAACAAAGCATACACATCAAGAGAGAAAACTTTCACCATACCAGTGACAACGTCCGGGGAACTCTCCTAGTCCTGACAAGAGGACATGGCATAAAGGCGGTTCTGGTACTGACCACCAGAACTAGAAATTGTGCCCTGCTAGGCTTGTCGACCTCCTGGGGATGCTGGAGTAGACTGAGCCCTACTACCTCCCTTCCTTTTCTTAGCCGAAAAGCAATCTCTAATCATGTGTCCATCATGTCCATACCTAAAACATGCACCCGTGCCCAAACAACACTCTCCCGGGTGATTCTTCCCTTACTTACTACAAACAGGGTGGGAAGATCCCATAGCAACACTCCCCTGAGACTGCAAATAGGAATGAGATCCTCTACTAGTTTGATCATGACGAGGCCTTGAGGCCTGGGTAGGAGCACTAGCAGATGAATGAACGGGTCCTGATGACTTCTTCTGAAATGAGGAGCGATGCCTGCCACCAGACCTCTGATGGCTAAAACTTGAACCCTCAGATCTAACTCTCTTGTTCACCCTAGCCATCTCCCTAAGCTTGTACCCTTCGATCTGGTGAGCGTGGGTCATGAGTATGGAATTATTCATATCACTCAATAGCATAGCGTACTTACACTCCTTCTTCATTATATCTGAAACCCCGTAGGTAAACTTACTCATCTGATCATGCAGGTTCACTACCATAGAGGGGGTATACCTAGACAACTGAGTGAACTTCAAACTATACTACTGGAATGACATCAATCCCTGCCTCAAGTTCATAAATTCCTCAGCCTTAGCTTGTCTCAACTCTCGGGGAAAGAACCGGTCGAGGAAAGCCCTAGCTTTAGCTTCCTTTCATTGCGTGAACCAGATATGCGTTACATCCTTAAATTGATAGGATGCCAACTCGACACTATCAATACCATCCACTTGCATCACATCAAAGACTTTTTTCACTTCATCAATAAAGTTTAGTGGATATTTATTCACTTTACAACCCTAGAACTCTGGTGGGTTCTTACGAACAAAGTCATAAACTCGGGCTGCTACCCTACCTTGAGGGTGGGCAGGGATAGGAACCTGTTGATTGGCTTGGGCGGCCACAATCTAAGCTAGCATATGAATGCCATTTTTGAACTCCACATTTGAGACCTCGGGGTCCGGAATTGGAGGGTTAGCATTATGGGCATTGGCCTGGTAAGGCATAGCACGACAAAGAGGCATAATCTGAAATATAATAAGAATAGATTATAGGAGTAATAGACTTAAACTCTATCGCACGATACTGATAATGAAAGAAGTGAACTTTTCCTAAGACAACTCATAGCTCCTCTCTCATAAGTGTGGCGCGCTTCACATATATGAAAGAGACTCTACTCGATACGACTTTTAGACATTCTAGGACTCTTGAACCTGAGGCTCTAATACCAAATTTGTCACGCCCCGAGGCTACCCCATGGACGTAAAATGGGACCTAGGACCACGAGTATCCCAAGTTAATCCTTGGTCATAGCATGCTCGGTTATTCATAAAGGAAACATGGCAGAAGCATAAATAGAAAGTTGGGCAACCCAACACATAAATAATAAGTCAAGATGAGACACAATCTTAAACAAGAGACTCAAATACTGTCTATGTCTGAAAAGCCTATACACATGACATAAGGAGTTTCTAGGACAAGACCCTAGCTAACTCAAGGTACGGAAGTAAATATTCAAAACTAGCTAGAATCATAACTAGCCCTCGAACAATGAGGACTCACCAACATTGACTAGAAATGGCCTACGGTCACTAACCACGTGCCTGAGGGAGGGAACCTAGATCTGCATCATCAAGAGGATGCAACACAAAATATGCGTCAGTACTATAGGATGTACTGAGTATGCGAGATATGCATGATTGGCTACATGCCTGTTATGCCTCAGTTGACTGCAGAACCAAGATAATTAGATTTAAGTTCCCTAATGAGTCTGTCTTAGAGTGGCAGGGTAGCCCTCCATCATCGAAGGTTCATTTCATTTCTTATCTTAGGGATAGAAAAATGATCTCTAAGAAGTATATCTACCATATAGTTCAGGTTATGGATTCTAAGTCCAAGACCCCATCTCTCCAGTTAGATCTGATAGTATGTGAGTTTCCTGATGTGTTTCCCAAATATCTTTTCGGAGTCCCTCCCGAGGAGGAGATTGACTTTAGAATAAATCTTCTCCCAGATATGCAACCTATATCTATTCCTCCTTACAGAATGGCTCCAATAGAGCTTAAGGAATTAAAAGATCAGTTAAAGGACCTTTTAGATAGGGGTTTTATCAGTCCCAACATTTCTCCATGGGGTGCTCCAGTTCTCTTCATACATAAGAAAGACAGTTCTCTCAGGATGTGCATTGACTACCATCAGTTGAACAAACTCACAATCAAGAATAAGTATCCCATGCCCAGAATTGATGACTTGTTTGACCAACTTTAGGGTGCTAGCTACTTCTCTAAAATTGACCTCAGATCCGATTATCATCAGCTCAGAGTTAGAGAATGTGACATTCCAAAGATAGCCATCAGAACTGAGTATAGTCACTATGAATTTATAGTTATGTCTTTTGGACTAACTAATTCTCCCGCAACCATTATGGACTTGATGAATAGGGAGTTCAAGAAGTATTTGGACATGTTCGTTATTGTCTTTATAGATGACATTCTTATCTACTCGGGAAGTGAGGAGGAACATGCAGACCATTTGAGAGTTGTGCTGCAAACTCTCAAAGATCACCAGTTATTCACCAAGTTTAGCAAATATGAGTTCTGGTTGCAGTCAGTTGTTATTTTGGGTCATCTGGTGTCTAAAGAGGGTATTCGAGTAGATTCACAGAAGATAGAGGCAGTAAAGAACTGGCTGAGACCCACTTCTCTGATAGAGATTAAGAGCTTCTTAGGTTTGGATGGTTACTATAGAAGGTTTGTTGAGGGATTTTCATCCATAGTTGCCCCATTGGCTAGGTTGACTCAGAAAAAGGTTAGGTTCCAATGATCAGATGAGTGTGAAAAGAGCTTTCAGGAACTCAGACTAGGTTGACTACAACTCTAGTTTTGACTCTACTAGAGGGTTCAAACAATTTCGTAGTGTATTGTGATACATCCAGAGTTGGCTTAGGTTGTGTTTTGATGCAACATGGTAAGGTCATCGCCTATGCCTCTAGACAACTTAAAGTTCATGAGAAGAACTACCCGACTTATGACCTTGAGTTAGCAGTCGTGGTTTTTGCTTTAAAGATTTGGAGACACTACTTGTATGGTATCCATGTAGATGTGTTTACCGATCATAAGAACACTAGATGTGTTCACCCAGAAGGAGTTAAAACTTCACCAGAGGAGGTGGTTAGAGCTTCTCAAGGACTATGACATGAGTGTGCTTTACCATCCGAGTTAGGCCAACGTGATAGCTGATGCACTTAGTAGGTTGTCCATGGGTAGTGTGCCATATATTGAGGAAGAAAATAAGGAATTATCTAAGGATGTTCATAGGCTCGCTCATTTGGGAGTTCGCCTTATAGACTCATCAGAAGGTGGTGTCATTATGCAGAATAGGTCAAAATCTTTATTGGTAGTTGAGGTAAAGGAAAAGAAAGACAATGATATCATCTTACTTTAGTTGAAGGGTGCAGTCCATCAACAAAGAGTAGAGGTTTTCTCCCAAAGAAGAAATGGTGTGCTTCATTAACAAGGTCGCTTATGTCTGCCTAATGTAAATGATATGAGGCAGCGGATTTTGATAGAGGCTCACAAGTCCAGGTATTCTATACGTCCCGGTGCTACCAAGATGTACCGTGATCTATAGAAAGTCTATTGGTGGAATAACATGAAGAGGGACATTGCAGACTTCATGGCTAAGTGTCACAACTATCAACAAGTTAAAGTAGAACATCATAAACCAAGAGGTTTGACTTTAGATATCAACATTCCTACTTGGAAGTGGGAAGTGATCAATATGGACTTCATTACAGACTTACCTCGTACTCACACACAACATGACTCGATTTGGGTGATAGTGGACAGGATGACTAAGTCAGCCCACTTCTTGGCTGTCAAGACTATGGATTCAGCAGAGGATTATGCCAGGCTCTACATCAGTGAGATAGTCAGAATGCATGGGATTCCCTTATCAATCATCTCAGATAGGGGTACTCAATTCACATCTTAGTTTTGGAGGTCATTTTAGAAGGGTCTTGGTACCCAGGTTAACCTTAGCATAACTTTTCACCGGCAGACAAATGGTCAGGTAGAGCATACCATTCAGACTTTCGAATACATGTTAAGAGATTTTGTGATTGACTTTAAATATAAATGGGATGATCACTTACCTCTTATAGTGTTTGCCTACAATAACAATTTTTACTCTAGCATTCAGATGGCTCCGTATGAGGCATTTTATGGAAAGAGGTGTAGATAACCTATATGATCATTTAAGGTAGGTGAAGAAGCTTTGATAGGGCCAAATTTGGTTCATGATACCATGGAGAAAGTTTAGCTCATTACGGAGAGGTTGAAGGCTATTCAGAGTCATCAGAAATCCTATGCAGATGTGAGGAGGAGAGACTTAGAGTTTGAGGTGGACGATTGGGTGTTTTCGAAGGTGTCACCTATGAAGGGGGTGATGAGATTTGGAAAGAAGGGGAAGCTTAGTTCCTGATATGTAGGTCCCTACAAGGTCCTGAGGAGAGTTGGGAAAGTAGACAAAATGTCTGGAATTCTCCAAAATTGGTCCATTTTACAACACACTTGCTTCCTCCGATGATCCAAAACAACCCTTTCACGTCAATCTCAATTTCAAAAGATCTATTTACCCGAATTCGATTTCAAAAAGTCCTCCGGACTCCTTTATGTCTTGGATACATGGAAAACTAGCTCAAATCAAGACATCTAACTCAATCCTTACCTGGATTTCCCTAGACTATACCTCACTCTAATTCTGGTCGAGCCTAGCCTAGCCCAGAATTTCAAACTCCCAAACCTGGAGTTTTCTAACTCTAAAACTTGGCACGATTAGACTACCCATTATGATGGACCCAGTCGTTACAACAGATACCAATTTACCCATCGTTCATCCCCGAATGATCAACGCCAAAATTATGAAAATAAAGAAAGGAAAGTGTAGTACCTGAATCCTCAAACAAGTGAGGGTGCTTGTCCTGCATGTCCTTATCGGTTTCCCAAGTGGCTTCCTCAACCGGATGATGCTTCCACTGAACCTTTACCATATCAATCACCTTCGTTCTCAACCTCCAAACATCCCGAGCAAGAATTAAAACTGGTTCCTCTTTATAACGAAGATCCTTATCAAATAGCACCTCATCCCACTTGATGATGTAATCCCCATCCCCATGGTATTATTTAAGCATGGAATACTGGATGGACACTCGACAAACTAGGCGGCGGTGCTAACTTATAAGCCACTGGCCCTATAATTTCAAGAACCTCAAACAGATCGATGAACCGAGGGCTGAGCTTGCCCTTCTTACTGACCGCATAACTCACTTCATTGGTGAAACTTTCAACAATACCTATTCACCAACTTGAAATTCCATGTCCCGGACCTTGCGATTTGCATATTCTTTCTGCCTGCTTTGGGCTGCTAACAATTTGGTCTTAATGCCTCTTACCTTTTTCTGCGCTTCGCTTACCAAGTCCATGCCTAGAGGCTTTACATCTCCTTCCTCAAACCACCTAACCGGTGATCTACAACCCCTCTCATATAATGCCTCGAATGGTGCCATGTCAATACTGGAGTGGTAGCTATTGTTGTACGAGAATTCGCACAATGGTAGAAACTGGTCCCAATGACCCCCGAAGTCCATCACACATGCTCTCAGCATGTCCTCTAATACCTGGATCATCCTCTCCGACTGACCATCAGTGTGAGGATGGAAGGTTGTACTAAAGGTGAGTTGTGTACCCAACTCTTCATGTAGCTTGCCCTAAAATTTAGATGTGAATGGTGTACCCCTGTCTGAAATAATGGACAGTGGTACTCCATGCAATCTCACAACTTTCTTCACGTACATCTTAGACAACTGCTATGAATTGTAATCTACCCTGACCGAAATGAAATGAGTGAACTTGGTCAGCCTGTCGACAATGACCCAAATTGAGTCATACCTCCCCAATGTCTCGGGAAGACCCATCACAAAATCCATGGCTATCCTCTCCCACTTCTACTCGGGAATGGGCATTCTCGAAAGTAGACTTGCAGGTCTCTGATGCTCATACTTTACTTTCTGGCAGTTCTGACACTTGGACACAAAATCAACTATGTCTCTTTTCATCCTAGGCCACCAATAACGCTGCCTCAAGTTCTGGTACATTTTGGTCACACCCGGATGAATTGAGTACAGAGAGTTGTGAGCCTCTGCCAAGATATTCTAAATTATGTCATCAACCCGAGGAACACAAATCCTCCCCAAAAAATTTAGTACTCCACCAGAGTCTAGCGTAACGTCCCTAGCCTCCCTAGATATTACCTTACCCTGGAGCTTACTCAGTTTCGAATCTTGAAACTGTTTGGCCTTTATCTCCTCTATGAAAGTGGCCTTGACCTCAATGCTGGCCAACAATCCACCTTGTTATGAAATACCCAAGTGCATGAACTTGGACTCTAACGCCTGAATTTCCTTTGCTAGTGGCGTTTGGACACCTCTAAACAAGCCAAACTACCCATGCTAACTGTCTTCCGGCTCAATGTGTCTGCCACCACATTAGCCCTACCCGAATGGTAGTGAATAGTCACATCATAGTCCTTCAACAATTACATCCACCTTCTTTGCCTCAAATTGAAGTCCTTCCGAGTGAACACATTCTGCAGACTGTGATGCTCGGTGAACACCTCACACTTGACACCATAGAGATAGTGTCTCCAAATCTTGAGTGCAAAAACCACTGCTTCCAACTCTAAGTCGTGAGTCGGGTAGTTCCTCTCATGCACCTTCAACTGCCTAGATGCATAGTCTATCACATTCCTGTCCTGCATTAACACAACACCCAAACCAGAATGTAAAGCATCACAGTAAACAATAAAATATTTACCTTCAACTGGCAAGGACAAAATAGGAGTTGTGGTCAGAAGTGTGTTGAGATTTTGGAAGTTCTCCTCGCACTTGTAGGACCAAACGAATGGTACATCTTTCTGTGTCAGACTGGTCAGATGAGTAGCAATAGATGCAAAATCCTTAACAAACCTCCGATAGTGCCCTGCGAGCCCAACAAAACTCCTCACCTCTGTCACAGAGCTAGGCCAGGCCCAACTCTTGACTGTCTCAATCTTCTGGGGGTCTACCATCACCCCCCTTTCTGACACTACATGCCCCAAGAACGCAACCGAAATCAACCAAAATTCACACTTGGAGAACTTTGCATAAAGCTTTTGACATCTCAGTGTGTCCAACACAATACAAAGATGATTAGCATGCTCCTCCCTACTCTTGGAGTAGATCAAAATATCATCGATAAAAACGATACGGAGGAATCCAAATACGACTTAAATACCCCATTCATCAAACTCATGAATGCTGCCGGTGCATTAGTCAAACTCATGAATGCTGCCGGTGCATTAGTCAAACCAAATGACATCACTAAGAACTCATAAATCCCATATCAGGTCCGAAAAGCAGTCTTAGGAATGTCCTCAGGCCTAATATTTAACTGATGATACCCCGACCTCAAATCAATTTTTGAAAATACCGATGCACCCTGGAGTTGGTCAAACAGATCATCAATACGGGGTAGTGGATACTTTTTCTGGATGGTAACCTTGTTCAACTGCCTATAATCTATGCACATCCACATACTACTATCCTTTTTCTTTACGAATAAGACCGGAGCACCCCAAGGCGAAGTACTGGGATGGATAAATCCCTTATCTAGGAGTTCCTGCAGTGGAGTCTTAAGTTTCCTTAACTCTGCCGGAGACATACGATACGGAGGAATGAAAATGGGATGAGTGCCTGGCTCCAAATCAATACAAAAGTCTATATCTCTGTCCAGAGGCATGTCAGGCAAATCTGCTGGAAACAACTCTCAAAACTCAGAAACCACTGGAATCGACTCAATAGACAAGGAGTCCACACTATCATCCCGTAGATGAGCTAAGAAGGCTAGACACCCCCTCTCCACTAGCTTTCTAGCCCAAACAAACGATATGACCTTAACTGGCTTAGGCCTGTACACACCTTTCCACTCTAGCCTATCCTTACCCGGAATCTCTAGAGCCACAATCTTGGTATTACAATTTAACACAACATGATGAGGGGATAACCAGGTCATGCCCAAGATAATATCAAAATCAACCATATCCAGGATTACCAAGTCTACCCAGGTATGCAACCCCATAAACACAACAGAACAATCCAGGTAAACATGAGTCACAACCACAAATGCTCCAACCGGGGTAGAAACATGTATGGAGAAATCAAGGATATCACATATCAAGTCTAGGCCTAATGCAAAACTTATAGACACATAAGAATATGTAGAACCTGGGTTAAGTAATATCGAAGCCATTTTATCACATATAAGAATGGTACCTGTGATCACCACATCTGATGCTTCCACCTCAGTCCTCCCTGGAAATGCATAGCAATAAGCTCGATCATCAATCTGGGAAACTTCTTAGGCCGGCTGCGCTGCACCCCTACCTGCACCCCTACCTGCACTGTCGTTCCCTCTTAAAGTGGCCTAGATCACCACAATAGAAGCATCCGCGGTCAAGTGTAGGCCAGCTAGCAAATGTATAGAACGCTCTCTTGCCTCTAGGAGATGAAGACTGATGATTAGCTCCCTGACGACCACCTATAGCAGCTGACAGAGCTGACTGAATAGGATGGGCTGAGTATGCCTGCTGATTTTGTCCCCTGGAGTACGAACCACTAAAATTTCCCTCATTCCGGGGCTTGTTGGCTAAAGCCTTAGCCTGCCCCACTTGTTTGACCCATTCTAACTTCTTAACATAGTCCGTCACTGCATTGAAGCCCTTTCCTGAAGAAGTCATGTGAATGGACAATACCTGTAAATCAGTGTTCAGACCCTTCACAAACAATCGGACCCTCTCCTCTTCTGAACCCAACAACTGAGTAGCATAATGATACAAAGCATGGAACTTAGACTCATAAGCCAAGACTGACATGATTCCCTATTCCAAATACAAGAACTCATCCTTCTTCTTGTCTCTCAAGGTACGAGGTACGTACTTCTCTAGGAAGAGAGCATGGAACTCCTCCCAAGTCAAATAAGGCAATGTAGATGGTCTGCACTTTACCTGAGACCTCCACCATTGCTTAGCATCACCCTACAACTGAAATGTGATGAACTCAACTGCATGCTGACGTACGATACCCAACTTATGCAACCTGTCATAGCAATCCAAGATGAACACATAAGCATCCTCTCTATCGGTACCCTAAAACTTCGAAGGCTTCAGCTTGAGAAACTTGGTCAGCATCTCATGTTCATTTCCCTTCATCACCGGGCCTAGCATTGGCCTAAAGAAATCATTTGTGCCTGAAGTCGCGTCTATCCTAGGCGCCGTAGTAACTACTGGCTGAGTATCCCAAGCTTGATTTGCAAATGTCGTGGGTATGGCTCCAGCACCAACCAACCCACTCAAAATATTCAAAGCCTGCTGAAAGCTTCTGGTGTCATAGTAGGAAGGCTTGCACCCCCAACCGGTACCACCTCCGCCTCTACCTGTACCCCTTCATCCTCCACAACAACTTCTACATCCTCAACAACCTCATCCTGAGGTGGGGGAGGGGTTGCCTCTCCCTCTCCTGCAGCAGCTTGAGCCCCACCTCTGGCGGGTGTGGCTCTCCCTCATCCCCTGCCCTTTCCCCTACCTCAGCCACGAGCTGCAGGGCCCACTGCTGGGACCGATGGTCTTGCTCCGTTATTCTTTATATTAACCATTTATGGATAGAAGAGTGAATGAGGTTAGATACC
Organism: Jaltomata sinuosa; assembly: GCA_003996215.1. NCBI lineage: Eukaryota > Viridiplantae > Streptophyta > Magnoliopsida > Solanales > Solanaceae > Jaltomata > Jaltomata sinuosa. Next base: position 92,949 of record QJPP01003782.1, read on the forward strand.
AATTTGTATCACCAGATACCAATTGGAATCAAGTTATAGCACGAAGGAAGGAAGGAAGAGATAGTTTTTCCTAAAGCCCCATAGCCTCTCGAAGAAAAGTACGGACGTCTCCGCACTGTTCCACAAGACTCTACTAGACTGGTTTGGTATGATGAGATCAACGAACCTAGGGCTCTGATACCATATTTGTCATGACCCAGAGAATCGTGAGTGGCACCCACCCAACCCCTGGATGAGCGAACGAATAGAGTCCAATTCTTAGCCTAGACTAACAGTCTAAAACCAGCAAACAAAAAAAAACTAGCAAATCGAATATGCAAAGAACCATATCATTAAATAAGCCTGCGGAAATTCCCCTAGAACCTGAAAGTCATCGTACCAAACGCTACCAATACTAGAGTACGGGGATACAACCCTAAAACTTAAAATAATAAGAAATAGTCTAAGCCCAAAACAATTGGGCGATAACTCAAAAGATAGATACCGAGGTAGCTTGGTTGAACATCTGACCCTTGATATCTAGAACAGTCAGGCCTACAAGTGAGGTCGTGCGTCAATCGCCGGAAGATTTCCTGTACTCACAAAAAAAACAAGCAAGTGCAATATTAGTACACAACCACCGTGTACTGGTAGGATCATCAGCCAGTTCCAATAACAATGTATGAACAGTACAAGAATCAAGTAACAATACAGGAAACACGTAATCCAATTATCATGCTATCTCTACATGCCATTCACTTGGTAAAACAACACACAATAACAAAGAATTAATCCTCGTGGCCTATAATTTACCCGGATTATGCAAGAATCCTAAACTCCAAGCCACCCATGATCATTCCACCCTTTCCCCAAGTTTTCTCACCATTAATTCACCTAGTTCTATCATTTTTACGGATAAAATTAGGAAATTAAGGTCACATGATCATAAAATGATAAATTTAGCAACACCCAAGAACTTCTACACATAGAATCCCCTTTTTTCCCAGGATTCTACCATCCTTAAGTCATTCCAAACCTCTCCCCAAGTCCACCCCTAGCAATTCTACCACAGAGGAAAAGTATTACGGAGTTTGGGGAGTAGAAACCTTACCTTAAGGAAGAAAAATGATAAAGAACGGAGGAAAAATGCCTAAAATCGCCCTAGTTCTTCTCCCAAACGAATTGTAGAAAATTGAATAGTTTTGGGGAAGTTTCTACATTAAATCCCGTCGGGCTCTACTATAGCGGTCAGCTTCTGCTATAGCGGTACAACTGTAGCGAAGTCAACTGTTATGGCGGAGATTGACAACCTTGACTTTTGCTATAGCGGTCTTTTCTTCATCTATAGCGGAGGTCGCCACATCGGATCCTTAGCACTCCTAACGAATAGAATGTCCATAATTCTCCAAAGTTGGTCCATTTTATAACACACTTGCTTCCCCCGACGATCCGAAATAACCATTCATGTCAATCTCGATTCTAGAAGATCTATTTACTTGAATTTGATTCCAAAAAGTCCCCCCGACTTCTTTATGTCTTGGCTACATGGAAAACTAGCTCAAATCAAGACATCTAACCCAATCCTTACCCGAATTTCCCTAGACTATACCTCGCTCTAATTTCGACCGAGGCTAGCCTAGCCCAAAATTTCAAACTCTCAAACTCAAAGTTTTCTAACTCTAAAACTTGGCATAATTAGACTACCCGTAATGACGGACTCGATCGTTACAAGGGCTATGTTTATGCCTAAGAGGGCTATGAGATTCCTACGGGGCTATGTCTATGCCTAAGAGGGCTAAGAGATGCCTACGAGGCTATGTTTATGCCTAAGAGGGCTATAAGATACCTACGGGGCTATGTTTATGCCTAAGAGGGCTATAAGATTCCTATGGGGCTATCATGAAATACAAAGTGCCTAATGGGCAATTGAGACATAACGATTGCCTTCAGAGCTATGTGTAGAACGGCTGAGGGGCTATTGAGATGTAATGACTGCCTAGGGGCTAGTGGACTACCAATAGTGGTATATAGACTGAATTGACACCTTCCGAGCTTATGGGGGCCAGGGTAACTGGTCTTGTTTGTTGTTTATACTTGTCGTGCTTATGGGGCCGGTTAGGTTATTGTTTGATTATTACTGAATGATTTGTGTCAGGAGTAGTTAGGCTGTATTATGATGATTATTGATCTTCTTCCCCGAGTACTTCATTATTTGATGATATTAGTTAGCTCGATTCGAGAAACGGGCTGCTCAGTTAGTTATAGTTTGTAAGGTTTATGTCAAGGATAGGTAAGTACGTTCTGACTAACCTTCAACTTCCTACTTGAGTATTTACCGTACTTATGATATAAATCTCAGCTATTTATAGATTCAGGAGCAGGTAAGTACGTCCGGGTTATCTTTTGACTCTTTATCTGATTACTTACATTATTTATAATATCCGTTTCAGTTATTCATTTACTTTACATACTCGGTACATTATTTCATACTGACGCCCCGAGCCTGGGGGCACTGCATTGATGCCTGCAGGTCCCGAGCAATTATCAGATAAACCTGCTGAGTAGCAGAGTTGAGTTTTCAGTTGATTGGTGGACTTCTTTTCTTCCAGGGGCCGCCAGAGTTTCAAAGGTTTACTTGTTTTATTATGTATAGCTTTTGGCTAGGTTGGGGACCTGTCCCGTCAAGTATTGTATTAATAGAGGCTTGTAGACTAGTTTGTCGGGTTGTATAGTTGAGTTCCTAGCTAGTGGGACTTGTTGTTATTGTTGATAGTTCAATAATTTATTGGCCTAGCTTATATCGTATATACCTAATTTCAACTTTTGTATAGAGATCATGGGGCCTCGATGGCTCGCATAGTATTTATGCTTTCCTAGATATCATGGTGGCCTCGACGGCCCAAACAGGACTTACATGCTACATGTTTATTGCTTTATATGAAATGTTGGGAATAAATGTTTTCCTTGTAAAGCTGTTGATAGGGGCCTTGCCGGTCGATGACTTATTTTTAATTCGAGATATACCTGTTTGTTTTCTTGATTACGTGAGACTGCTATGCGCCATTGGAAAATAGTTCAGCAGGGTTGGCTCGGGCTTATATTTTGGAATCAGGTGTTAGTTGCGCCCCTCGAGTTAGGAGCGTGACAAGATATCTCCCAAAATTTGAATTAGATTGGACAATAGTACAATATAAAAATATTTTCTACGAAGAACAAAATAAAAGTAAAATATTTCCAGCTTCTAATTTTGGCAGTTACATTTTGTGTTACACATTCAGCACATGTTTAAATTTAATCTTTGTTGTTCAAATAGACCAATAATAACTCATAAACTCATAAAAAGAGTGTTTTAGAGAATGTAAATATATTGTTAGAATAACTTTGCATAATTTAGCACGGGACACACGTTCAATGCACGATTACAGAACTGGTGTTGTTAAATAAGCTTTTATATCTAACATGCATTTTCACTTTATCTACTTCTTTAAATTGCTCTTTATTTTAATCTATTTATTTGACACAAACACCAGGTAAGTTTTTGAATTAATTATGGGCAACTACAATTGAAAATACAATGCTGCAAAAATTGATCGAAACTGGCCGATATTATAAATGATATGTAACATTTAAACAATCCCTTAACCCTAGTGTCTAACTAACAACCCTTGGAGCCACAGCCGATCTCCCTTCATCTCCATACTTCTTCCACTTCCCCCCACCAAAACCCACTGGCCAACCACCTTCTCCTCCTCCGTTATCATGAAAATCGGCCATGACACCACCATTTGAGCATCATCATTGACCTTCTTTAAACATTGTTCCATCATGGACCACCATGACACCAATCGACAAAATTCACCGTACCCACAGCTAGGGGTGTTCATGGGTCGGTTTGGATTGGTTATTGGTCAAAATCATACCAAACTAATATATATCAGTTTTTAAATTCTTAAGACCAAACCAAACTAAATATAATATATATTTATCGGTTTGGTTGTTATCGATTTCTGTTCGGTTATTCGGTAATTATCATATAAGAAAATAAAAGAAATAATTCATTCAAATGAAAAAAAGACAACAATTCTTTCAAAAGGAAAAAAAATACATTGTGAGATTACCAAATAAAATAATAAAATAGCGTACACTAATTTAAGATATTTAAATTATAAATAAATTTTGATGAAAACATATGTAAGATAATGAAAATTATTCAGAAAAAATAATAAATCATGTATATATAATTATAAAAAATATGTAATATAATTTGTCGATTTGGTTTGGTTATTTCTTCGGTTTTTTTGAGCAAAACCAAAACCAAACTAAATATTATCGATATTTAAAAATGTATAACCAAACCAAATAAAATAAATAAAAATTGGTTTATTTAATCGGCTTGGATCAGTTTTTACCCAAATCGTCAACACCCCTACCCACAACCAACAGGTCTCACTACTCTAACACTGCTAACCTCCATTAACATCCCACAAAATGCCAGAACTGGTGACCATTTGAAAACTCTATAGATATCTTTTTTTAGTTCCTAAAATTCAATAAAAGAGATAAATATATTCTCGATTCTTATTTTGGTTTACATTGCAATTTCACATGAGAAAAACTATTTTATTGTTGCGTTTGGTATATTTTGATGATTGACAAAGCAATAGAACATGTTCATGAGTAGGTCATACTTGTTCCAAGCACTCCAAGTTCAACTAACAGTAGAATTCCCAGAAATAAAGGAATCCCAAGTAGAAAAGATCACGAAGTTTGTACAAAAGAATATTCAGGACAGGAGACCACAAACATTTAGAGTCAAGCATCCAAATCAAGATGGCAGTCCTTGTCAAGCAAGAATTCTTAGCAAATTGGGAATCATCCAAGAAGAATAGGAGTCCTTGGCAAAGGTGTGAAACAGGTAGCGATCATAGGTTCCATCAAGCAGAGTCAAAATCCCAAAAGGATTAGGAGAACAAAAAGAAGTCGCAAGTGGAGAAGGTTCACAACATAAGGGTTGCGTACATAAAAGCCAAAGCCCATGCATAATAACAGACCTAAGAAGAAAAGGAGACCTTGGTAAGAAGAATCCTTAGCGAACTGAGAGGCACGTCCAAGGGCTATATATTTGTAAGGTATTCCATAATCAAGACTCACCCACTCATACTGGGAAGAAAAAGCATAACACAATCAGATAAGCAATAACAATATTTGAGAGAGTTGTGATTGACGATCAAAGTGGCGCTTGATACAAAACCACTTTGAAGGACCTATTTCAGAGTCATACATTTTACAGTCTTCGAGTCTATCTTCTATAAATTAGAAAAATTCAATCGAGTTGTAAATTTAGAATTGTGTTTAGGGAATAATATTGAGTTTGTGTTAAACTTCAAGTTGGGGATAACTTGAAGTGTGATCAACGATCTAGGTTGATTGTTAAAGTGTAGGAATTAGAGTTAGTTCCTAGATTACAATTGTTTTATAATTTAAATTTCAAGTTAGGGAACTTGAAATGGGATTCAATAGTTTAGGGAGATTGTTGAATATTAGGGATTAGAGTTCTTTCTGAGGATTGCAAGGTAATTTGAATTGTTTCTTAGGCTCATTGTTTTAGTGAAGTTTGGGTTCAATCCTACGGAGGTGTAGGTCTTGATTTTTCACCCTTTGTGAGCCAGGGTTTCCCACATAAAAATATTATGTTGTTACTGTTTTGCTTTATTTTTCTGCAAACTACTCATCAGAAACAGATAAAGTAACCTGTTTCACTGCATAGGCAAAAATCTGGTATAATCAATTCACTCCCTTATTGTGTTGTAGGTCATATGAATAACAATTGGTAGTGGAGCAGGTTTTCTTATCAAAAGTGGAACAACTTAAGAAAATATCAGGATGAATTCTGCACCTCCTCTCGGATATAGTGGAGGACAACTTACCAACAGGCCTCCTCTATTCAATAAATAGTACTACTCATGGTGAAAAGCAAGAATGGAAGACTTCCTTCAAGCTGAAGATTACGAACTCTGGAATAGGGTCACCGATGGCCCAAAATATCTAACCAAGAAGGATGTTGAAAATAATGATGTTCCTATAACCAAGGTTGAATATAATGAAGCTAATTTCAAGATACTTGGAAATAATGCCAAAGCAAAGTGCATTCTTGTGTGTGGTCTTGGACTAAGTGAGCATAACCAAATCTCTGGTTGCACCACTGCAAAATAGATTTGGCATACTCTTGTGAATGCTCATGAAGGTACTAGTCAAGTAAGAAAGTTCAGGACAGCCATGCTATGCAGTAAATATGAAAACCTTCAAGATTAAAGATTGTGAAACCCTTAAAATATATGATCACCATGTTCACCAGCATTGTGAATGAACTGGTGTCCCTAGGAAAGACACTCACTACTGAAGAGTTGGTGGACAAGGTTCTTAGAACTCTCCCAAATGAAGGTCTTCAAGAAAGGAGAAGGAAGTAAGGATAGAACTCTAGCCTTCAAGGCAACTAAAAGTGAAGGACCAGACCTAGATGATAAAGAGATGATCATGATCACCAGAAATTTCAAGAAATTCCTCAAGAAGGGTAGTAACTATGAAAAAGGTGATTCCTAAAAACAAAATAAATTCAGACAAAGGACAATCAGGAGGATGCTACAAGTGTGATAAGACTGCTCATCAAATTAAAGACTATCCTATGTGGGAGATTGAATAGAAAAAAGGAAAGAGCTTAAAAGAAACAGGTTAAAGAGAAGAAGAAGAAGAAGAAGAAGAAGAAGAAGAAGAAGAAAGCATCATCAAAAGCTATGATGGCTGCCTAGGGATCAAATTCTGATGACTCAGACAATGAAGCTGCAGATGATATTGCCTTGATGGCCCTTAATGATTCAGACTCAGATATAGATTCAAAAACTAATGAAAAGGAGGTAAATATTCTTAACCTGAAAGATAAACTAAAACTTTTTTCAAAGAAGAGGTTAACCTCTCTAATGATCACCCTGATAGAAGACTTTTCTGATCTCACTTAAAAAAGAGATCAGCTACTAGGTTCCTTACTAGTCTGAAGTATGAGTATATTCACATTGAAAACATCAAAATCAAACTATAAAAGGAAAATCATTCATTGAAGAAATAGGTTCAGCAACATGATTCATCTATCTTGTCTCTCAAATATGAATTTTTTTAAAATTAACTGTCACTGGGAAGGAAAAGACAATAATCAATGATGAATAAATTAAATTTGAGCATGCGTTAAGAAAACTAGAGATGACCTCTACGCAGAAAGAGAAAAATTTAGAAGAACTAGTTTAGAACTTTTAAGGGCTAAGAATGAGCTTGAGAGAGAAAGTCAGTGGACTAAGTTCTCAATGATTCTAACTCAGCTTAGTGATAGAAAACATAATGTTACAACTGGTTTTGGATTAAAAAATAAGACATCTAAAAATAAATCTGAACTATGTTCATACTGTGGAAATACTGGTCATATTAGATTAAAATATCATGTGGCAATAAGGCATATAAACAAAAACATGAATGCTGCCATGAAAAAGGAAAAAGTCCTACCAAACTGCATGAAACACAAAGAAGGAACAAGTATGTGAAAAAACGCAAACCTACCCATGTGCTACCTAACTGGACCAAAAGAGATTTGATTTATCCCTTTGTTCAAGGAAAAGGACCCAAGTTTGTATGGGTTCCTAAAACTAATCTCTGATTAGTTGTAGGTAAAAGTGAGAAGAAGCAAGCAGAATTGGTACATGGATAGTGTTTTCTCAAGGCATATGACTAAAGATAAGCAGAAGTTCCTCTCACTTACTGAAGGAAAGGGTAAAAGAGTAGCCTTTGGAGGAGGATGAAGATAAATCACAAAGAAGATCTGAACCCATCTGAGAGAATAGGTCCAAGAAACAGGTTCTGAAGAATGAAGATTGAATTATTCTATGTGGGAGGAACTGAACCAGTTTGAAAGAAACAAAGTGTGACATCTAAAATCAAAACCAAAAGGGAGAACCATCATTTGTACCAAATGGGTGATCAGGAATAAACTTGATGAACATGAAATTGTTAAAAGGAACAAGACGAGGTTGGTGGATAGAAAGGGTACTACATGGATGACACACATTTTTGGACCGTGTTTGATCTTATGGGCCACAAGGAAACAGAACTTTGTGACATTATCCACTATTGAAGATGAGTTGTTGCTAGTGCCTCATGTTCTGCACAATTGCTATCGAACTAGCAACAGTTACAATATTGTGAAAAAAGTATTGAATGTGTTCCAATTTTTTGTGACAACACAAGTGCTATCAATAAGAAGATTTCAGATAAATTCACTAAGGGACTAGGGAGATAACACTATGAAAGGAACATGTTAAATTGGGGATGATTAAGATTGCATGAGTATCCCTCAATGATTGGCTAAAGAATTTGCCCAAAAGTGCATACTAGTTCTTTTTAAATCTTATGCTCAGTCTTGTACATTCTGTTGTATGTCCTTATACCATTACAGTATGGATATCTCATGCAATATAATGAAATATTTACTTATGTCACGGGGATTGGCTGAAGAATTGGAAAACGAGTCAAACACTAGAATATTACTCCCTCTCCCACTTTATATGACTCACTTTCCTTTTTAGTCAGTCCCAAAAAGAATGACATATTTCTATATTTAGTAACAATTTAACTGTAAAGTATCCATTTTAACTTTAATGAAATGATTTATAGCCACACAAATATCTAAAACTTATTTTAGATCACAAGTTTCAAAAGTCTTCCTTTCTTTCTTAAAGTCCGTGCCAAGTCAAACTAGGTCATATAAAATAAGATGGAGGAAGTAATTAAGGTATGTGACCCATTGTTTTTTGCAAATTGATTTCAATACAGATTACTTCTACTTTTTCATCCATACTTGTTCCACCTATATCCTTACAGATCTGCAGTTACAAAAAGCCATACATGGTATCTGTTGGTTTTTTTAAAAAAAAGATGGGGTAGCAAAAGGGGGTTAAAATGGCTCTTAATGTATTGAAATGGCTTTTAATAAGCTTTCAATAGATTTCAATAATTTTATTAAGCATTTGAGGGGCTTTAAATAGCCAACATAAAGCATCAGAATAATTTGAAATTCAAAAATACCTAAAATCTCTCAATAACTAAACAAACTTAAAAGATATTTAAAATTTAAATTCATCTTAAAGCTAAACAATTTATTTTTCTAAAATTTATTGCAGTAACTAAAGTAAATTTCAACACTCCTCCTTTGCTTTAGTTACTGCAATTTAAAAAACTGCTCCTCCTCAATTTTTGCTTTGACAGTTGATGCTGAATTATTTTTAGTTTTTTTGAACTTGCACATTTTTTTTGGATATTGATCTTTCTCTTCTTTTTTCTTTTTCTTCTTTTTCTTCTTTTGTGCTTAAAAACACCATCAATAATCTTGTCTTGTTTAAAAGATTTTTTGAAAGTGCTTTCATCTTCACAATGATAGGATTTGCAGAGAGTGGTTGTAATGGTGTATCTTCCACTATAATTTCCCACAGATTATAGGCTTGAAGATATGATTTTGTTTTTACTATAAAAAACAGATAGTTTTCGTCAGTGTAATTTTTTTGGGCATTCAATGAGAGACTGCTGCTTGACATCTTCTCTAAAAAAATGAGTTAAAATGATATGGTAGTTTTTGGAAGAATTCACAGATCCCGTAAGATCAATAAGGCTCTGATACCACTGTTGGTTTTTTTAAAAAGGTAGGGCAGCAAAAAAGAGTTAAAATGACTCTCAATGAATTGAAATAGCTTTTAATGCTTTCAATAAGCTTTCAATAGCTTTCAATAATTTTATTAAGCATTTGGGGTTTTTAAATAGCCAACATAAAACATCAGGATAATTTGAAATTTAAAAATACCAAAAATCTCTCAACAACTAAACAAACCTAACAAATATTTAAATTTTAAATTCATTCTAAAGCTAAACAACTTATTTTTCTAAAATTTATTGCAGTAATTAAAGTAAATTTCAATAGTATCCATACTTATAACCGCCCTTTTTGAGAAAAAGAAGAGTTTGAAAGTGATGATGATAATTTTGAAAAAAAAATGGCAGACCAATCCAATCATTTCCCTTCTGAAGTAAAACTCTTCAACTTAAAGTCTACTTCATCACCCATATAGAACTCTAAAAATCCTATTTAAACCAGCTCCTTCCCTGAAAAATAATTCCCAATGCCATGAATACCAAAGATTCTTGAGTAGGAGAAAACAGAGAAACTCGCTGAGGAGGATAGCATTGAGATTGCGTGTGATCAAGAAAATATCAAAGAATTATGTGAGGAGGAATCCTTTGTGGCTTCTAATCAAGGGAAATCTATGATTGAGGGGGTTAAGGAAGATGCATCATGTGAGGGGGAATCTTTCGGTGACCTAACTATTGGACCTGGTTCATCTAATGGTCTCAATATTGTAGATGCATCTATTCAGGGGAAAACACTTTGGGACCCCTCAGTAGAACCTAATTCTCCTGTTGGGCTTACTATAGAAAAGGAACTAGGTTTGGTGAAAAAGTATGGATGATTAGGGGTTGGGGCTGAAACATCTGCACTTGTGGAACAAGTTAAAGCACCTGGTTCTTTTGTACCAATGGGCAAAGTTGATAATAAGGACACATCCTCTTTTCAAGTTGATCCCAAAACTGGTGTGATCTCGTCTCAGGAAGATTAGTCACAACCATTGTACGATCAAGAAAAAGGACTAGGCATTCTAAGGCTTGTGAACCAGGATATTTTGCCTGCTTCTTCAAGGGGGTCCAATGCTTCACTTAAGTTTATGAGGGGTGCTTTGGATACAAGGAATACAGAGTTTAAGGCCCAATGCAGAGCTCATTAGGATGTCATCAATGTGCTTCATAGAAAATATGGCATTGAACAGGAAGATCTCAAGGCCCAAATCAGTGAATTTAAAGGGGAAAAGGCCACGATTTTGAACAGCCTGTACGGAATCTATAAGCTGCTGCAACAGACCCTCCTCCTCAAACCCTCCATCTTAGCCTAAGCCATATCTAGCCTCCAATTTTTGTTTGCGATAAGACAACCCTATTTTCCTTACTCCATAAGTAATATGACTTGTTCTCTTTTTTCTTTGAACTAGGGTGTCACTTATCTTGCCTAATATACTTGGTTGGATTTATTCTTGGTCTTTGGCTATTCTACTTGATTTTGCAAATATCTTGCTATATCTAACTGAGTTTCTTTGGTGCTATCTTAATTGTATCTGTGATAGCCCCAGTGGCCATGAGCTTAAAATTTCTTACTCAAGAGATTTGGTTTGCATAACTGACGCAGGTTTTTTATGATGCCAAAAGGGGGAAATGTGTATACTGTGTAATATTTATAACCTATTATTCTGACTTGGTTCATCTAACGTGTGTCTTCTACTGCTATGTTTAGACTTTGAACTGACTGAAGAATGTTGAGCACAACACACAATTGGTATGAGTTTGCCATCAACAAAAAAGGGGAATTTGTTGGGTTCAAGTATATTTTGATGATTGACAAAGAAATGAAACATGTTCATGAGTAGCTCATACTTGTTCCAAGCACTCCGAGTCCAACTCGCAGTAGGATTTTTAGAAATACAGGAATCCCAAGTAGAAAAGATCACAAAGTGTGTACAAAGCATAATCAGGACAGGAGTTCATAAACGTTCAGACTCAAGCATTTAAAGCAAGATAGGAGTCCTTGTCAAGCAAGAGTTCTTAGAAAGTTAGGAATCATCCAAGAATAATAGGAGCCCTTGGCAAAGGTGTGAAACAGGTGCATGAAATAGGTCACAATCATAGGTTCCATCAGGCAGATTCCAAATCCCACAAGGATTAAGAGAACTGAAAGAAGTCGCAAGTGGAGAAGGTACGCAAGTCAAAATTAGGGTTACTACGTAGAAGCCCTAGCCCATGAAGTATCAGAAACCTAAGAGGAAAAGGAGACCTGGGTAAGAAGAAACCTTAGTGGACTGGGAGACACGTCCAAGGGCTATAAATACATAAGCTCTTCCATAATCAGGACTGACACACTCATACTGAGAAGAAAAAGAAGAACACAATCAGATAAGCAAGAGTAATATTTGAGAGAGTTCTAATTAACGATCAAAGTGCACCTGATACAAAGGACTAGCTTGAAGACCTATTTCATAGTCATGCATTTTACAGTCCTCAAGTCTAGCTTATATATACAAAAATTCAATCGAGTTGTAATTTATTTCATTTCTAGAATTGTGTTTAGGGAAAAATATTGAGTTTGTCTGAAACTTCAAGTTGGGGATAACATGAAGTGGGATCAACAACCTGGGAAGATTGTAAAAGTGTAGGAGTTAGAGTTACTTCCTAGGTTTCAATTGTTTTGTAATCTGAATTTCAAATTAGGGAACTTAAAGTGGGATTCAACAATCTAGGGAGATTATTGAATATTAGGGATTAGAGTTAGTTTCTAGGATTGCAAGTGTTGTAATCTGAATGATTTCTTAGGCTCGTTGTTATGAAGTTTGCGTTAAATCCTATAAAGGTGTAGCTAGGCCATGGTTTTTCATGCTTTGTAAGCCGGGGTTTTCCACGTTAAAATCTCATGTTGTTACTGTTCTGCTTTGTTTATTCCACAAACTACTTATAAGAAACAGATAAAGTAACCTATTCCATCGCATTGGTGAAAATCTGGTATAACGAATTCACTCCGCTATTGTGTTAATAGGTCGTGCAGAATAACATTTTTGTACAAATAGTATTTTTTCATAGGAAACAAAAAAATAAGTCACAAGAAATAAATATCACGTCAAGAAATAGACGGACTTTACCTTAATACTACTAGTTCTTTGAATATAACTCCCAAAATTTGTATTAGATTGTACAATAGTGCGATATGAAAATATTTTCTACGAAGAACAAAATGAAAGTAAAATATTTTCAGCTTCTGATTTTGGCAATTACATTTTTGTATTATTCATTACACACATGTTTAAATTTAATATTTATCATTTAAATAGATCAATAATAACTCATGAACTCATAAGAAGAGTGTTTTAGACAACAACAACATACCCAGTGTATTCCCACAGAGTGGGGTCTGGGGAGGGTAGAATGTACGCAGACTGTACCATTACCTCAGATGAAGTAAAGAGGTTGTTTCCGATAGACCCCTGGCTCAAGACCAAAAAGACCATAAGAAGACGAAATACACGTACAAGAGATATAAATATATCGTTACAGTAACTCTGCATAATTTAGCACGAAACACACGTGTAACGTACCTGTCCAGAATTAGTGTTGGTAAATAAGCTTTTATATCTAACATGTATTTTCACTTTTATTTACTTCTTTAAATAGATCTTTATGTTATTCTATTTTTTTTTACACAAACACCACGTAAGTTTTTGAATTAAATACAGGCAAATACAATTGAAAAGACAATGCTGCCAAAATCGATATGTTTAAATGCTATAAAAACTGGCCCATATTAAAAATGATATGTAATATTTAAACAATCCCTTAACTCTAGTCTCTAACAAACAACCCTTGGAGCCGCTATCGATCTCCCTTCAACTCCATCGTTTCCCGACTTCACCCCACCATAACCCACTGGCCAACCACCTTTTTCTTCTCTGTCAAAATGAAAACCAGCCATGACACCACCATGTGTATCGTCATTGACCTCCTTTAACCATTTTTCCATCGTGGACCACTGTGACACGAACCAAAAAAATCCACCGTACCCACAAGAACAAGTCTCCACTGCTCTAACACCGTTAACCACCATTAATACCCCAGAAAATGCAAGAATCATTTACCATTCGAAAACACTATAGATATTTTTTTACTTCCGAAAATTCAATAGAAGAGATAAATATATTCTTGATTCTTATTTTGGTTTAGATTGCAATTTCAGATGGGAAAAACTACTATACGTTCAAATACTATTTTTTCATAGCAAACAAACAAATGAATCACAAGAAATAAAGAATACGTCAAGAAATTGACGGACTTTACCTTAATAGTACAAGTTGTGTGAAGATTACTCCCAAAATTCGTATTAGATTGGACAATAGTAGAATATGAAATTATTTCTGTGAAGAACAAAATAAAAGTAAATATTTTCAGCTTCTGATTTTGACAGTTACATTTTGTATTACTCATTACTCACATGTTTAAATTTAATTTTTATCATTCAAAGAGACCAATAGTAACTCACGAACTCATAAGAAGAGTGTTTTAGAGAATGTAAATAAATCATTACAACAACTCTGCATAATTTAGCACGGGACACACGTGCAACGTACGTGTTCAGAGCTAGTATTTTAAATAAGCTATTACATCTAACCTGTATTTTCACTTTTATTTACTCCTTATGTTAATCTATTGATTTTACACAAATCCTAGGTATGATTTTGAATTAATTATGGGCAAATACAATTGAAAAGACAATGCTATCTATATTGATCGATATTTTTAAATGTTATATAAACTGGCACATATTATAAATGATATGTAACTTTTAAAAAATCCGTAACCCTAGTCACTAAAAACCAACCCTTGGAGCTGCCGCCAATCTCCCTTCTTCTCTATCCTTTCCCCACTTTCCCCCACCAAAACCTACTGGCCAACCACCTTTTCCTTCTCCATCATCATGAAAATCGGCCATGACACCACCATGTGAGCATCGTTAGCCGTACCCACAGCCAATAGGTCACCACTGCTCTAACACTATTAACCTCCATTAACACCCCACAAAATGCAAGAATCATAACCATTTGAAAACACTATAGATATCTTTCTTTTTTACTTCCTAAAATTAATAGAAGAGATAATTACATTCTTGATTCTTATTTTATTTTAGATTAATGCAATTTCATATGAGAAAAATTACTTTATGTGCAATTACTATTGTTTCATAGAAAATAAACAAATAAATCACAAGAAATAAAGAATACGTCAAGAAATAGACAGAATTTACCTTAATACTACAAGTTTCGAGAGGACACTTCTCAAAATTCATATTAAATTGGAAAATAGTACGATATGAAAATATTTTCTATGAAGAACAAAATGAAAGTAAAATATTTTCAGCTTCTGATTTTGGCAGTTATATTTTGTTTTACTCATTACACACATGTTTAAATTCAATATTTATCGTTCAAATAGACCAATAATAACTCATGACCTGACCTCATAAGAAGAGCATTTTAGAGAATGTAAATAGATCATTAAAACAATTCTGCACAATTTAGCACGGGACATATGTGCAATGTACGTGTCCAGAACTAGTGTTTTTAAATAAGCTTTTATATCTAACATGTATTTTCACTTTTATTTATTCTTTAATTTTCTGTTTATGTTAATCTATTGATTTGACACAAACACCAACTAAGTTTTTGAATTAGTTATGGGCAAATAGAATTGAAAAGAAAATTCTACCAATATTGACCGATATTTTTAAATGCTATATGAATTGGCAATACGTATCATTTATAAGAAATACCTTAACTATAGTCACTAACAATCAACCCTTGGAGCCGCCACCGATCTCCCTTCTTCTCCATCCTTTCCCCACTTCCCCCCGCCCCAAAACCCACTGGCCAACCACCTTTTCCTCCTCCATCATCATGAAAATCGGCCATGACACCACCATGTGAGCATCGTTAACTGTAACCACGGCCAAGAGGTCTCCACTGCTCTAACACTGTTAACCTCCATTAACACCTCACAAATAATAAGCATTTGAAAATGCTATAGATATCTTTCTTTTTTACATTCTAAAATTAAATAGAAGAGATAACTATATTTTTGGTTCTTATTTTGGTTTAGATTGCAATTTCAGATGAGAAAAACTACTTTATGTACAAATACTATTTTTTTCATAGGAAACAAACAAATAAATCACAAGAAATAAAGAATACATCAAGAAATAGATGGACTTTACCTTAATATGACAAGTTTGAGAGGATAACTCCCAAAATTCATATTAGATTGGACAATAGTACAATATGAAAATATTTTCTACGAAGAACAAAATGAAAGTAAAATATTTTCAGCTTCTGATTTTGGAAGTTGCATTGTGTATTACTCATTACACACATGTTTAAATTTATATCTTTATCGCTCAAATAGATCAATAATAACTCATGAACTCATTATAAGAAGAGTGTTTTAGAGAATGAAATTAATTATTACAATAACTCTGCACAATTTAGCACGAAAGTGTCCAAAACTAGTGTTTTTAAATAAGCTTTTATATCAAACATGTATTTTCACTTTTATTTACTCTTTAATTTGCTCTTTCACTTTTATTTACTCTTTAATTTGCTCTTTATGTTAATCTATTGATTTGACACAAACACAAGGTGAGTTTTTGAATTAATTATGGGCAAATACAAGTGAAAAGACAATGCTACCACAATTGAACAATATTGTTTAATGTTATATAAACTAGCACATATTATAAATTATATGTAATATTTAAATAATTCCTTAACCATATTTGCTAACAAACAACCCTTGAAGCCGCCACCGATCCCTTCTTCGACATCCTTTCCCCACTTCCCCCCACAAAAACCCACTTGCCAACCACCTTTTCCTCTTCTATCATCATGAAAACCGTCCATGACACCACCATGTGAGCATCATCATTGACCTCCGTTGACCATTGTTCCGTTGTGGACCACCGTGACACCAACTGACAAAATTCACTGTGTTCATGGCCAACAGGTCTCCACTGCTCTAACAAGGTTAACATCCATTAACATTCCACAAATGCCAGAACCGGTAACCATTTGAAAACACTATAGATAACTTTTTTCATAGGAAACAAACAAATAAATCACAAAAAATAAAGACTACATGAAGAAATAGACTAACTTTACCTTAATACTACAAGTTGTGTGAAGATAACTCCCAAAATTCATATTAGATTGGACAATATATATGATATGAAAATATTTTCCACGAAGAACAAAATGAAAGTAAAATATTTTTAGCTTCTGATTTTGGCAGTTACATTTTGTATTACTCATTATACACATGTTTAAATTTAATCTTTATCATTCAAATAGACTAATAATAACTCATGAACTCATAAGAAGAGTGTTTTAGAGAATGTAAATATATCGTTACAAGAACTCTGCACAATTAAGCATGGACACACGTGCAACACACCTGTCAAGAACTAGTTTATATCATAATGAAGAAATACGTTATCTCATATATAATGAAATAACAAATCACATGAAAATAACTTTGTTCATCCCACCTCCTACCAAATGAACCCTAACAAATAGAACCCGGCCCATCGAGTCACAAACTTCAAGGGACTCGACTAAATAATCTGATATTGAACATATTACATCTTAATTGCTAGTAATTGTGATGATTAGAATTAAAAAATTAGAGTAAAATTATTAGTTGAGTATCAAAACATGATGAATTGATAAAAGTGATTTCTCATTTACCTTTTGTACAAAACATCAGTATCATTGCAAAGGGAGACAGCAATGGCGAGCTGCACGACCAAAAGAGAATACAAACAATTTGCATCTGACTGAATAAAGGAAAAGACTTCTCGCACCAACATGATGCCCCGACATGTAACACCTCAAAATTTGATCCATCTTTTAAACTCAGAAACTAGCAGAAATTTTGAAACTTCCAGGGATCACGAGTCAAGTTCACGACCCGTGGAAGGAACCACGAGTCATGGAAATGACCTGTGAAACCAGTCCTGCAGATCATCCTCAGGTCTAAGAACCATGAGTCAGGTTCACGATCCATGGATAGTTTCACGAGTCATGGAACCAACTTGTGGAACTTAGACTGAGGGTTACCAGTCTCCCCAGGAACCACGTATGGGTTCCATGACTTCTAGAAGTTTCTACGGGTCATTATATTAAATAGTGAAAAGTCTTCCACAGCTTGAATTTTGGGCTCA
Organism: Jaltomata sinuosa; assembly: GCA_003996215.1. Classification (NCBI taxonomy): domain Eukaryota; kingdom Viridiplantae; phylum Streptophyta; class Magnoliopsida; order Solanales; family Solanaceae; genus Jaltomata; species Jaltomata sinuosa. The sequence continues at coordinate 110,872 of QJPP01003782.1, forward strand.
GGAACCATGAATCCAACCCACGACTCATGGTTACTTCTACAGCTCGTGAAAGAGACTCGTGGAACCTGAAGCCGAGTTTTTAAAATAAATTTTCTTAATTAAATCCCAGGGGTATTTTTATAATTACCCACCCTTTTAAATCCTAAGTGAGGTTATTTTGGATATTCTTAGCATGATTTCTAAACCTATTAGCCTAAGTCCCTTCTCATTCCTTTATTCACCTACCAAAAGAGGAAAGTAACTCTCTCAAACTCCAAGTTCAAGCCTCCTTTTCTTTTGAATTTCAGTTGAGTTAGCTTCAATCAAGGTATGTGGGTATTCATTAAGAGTTTCCTCTCACCCTTAAGCCCAAAATCCCCAAATCTTTACTTGATTTAGCAATTTATGAAATTAGGGTTTCTACCCAAATTGGGGAAAAGTTATGGGTTTTGTTTTTGAAGCTTCAATTCATGATTTCTCATCTATTACCCATGCTTTAATTGAAGTTTTATGAGTGTTTTCAAAAGCCCATATGTTAAAAATGAATTTTAGCACGATTCCTTTGAATTGCATGTCTTCAAGTAAAATTTGTATGTTTAGATAGCATGACCTCAGTTTTCATGAAATTGCATGCCTAATTCTTCAAGTTATGATTTTAGAAATGAAAGTATATCTTGAATTATAGTTTTGCAAAGCTTAAGACTCATGATATAAATATGTATGACATCAGATATGTCTCTATGTTTTATGAACAGATTTGACATTAGATATGTCATTAGTTATGATCAGTTTTGCATCCAGATATGCATCGATATTATATGAGCTATACGTATTATTTTGGGAGTAGTATTTAGCACGGAGTTGGACAGAGTGAGAGTACCCTTAGTCCTAGAATTACATGCCCCCGTAGGTTCTAAGTCCCCTCAGTTGGGCATCAGATTTAGTGATCACGCCACAATCATGCCTTTATACCCTGGCAAGGTATATTGGGTCCTCTCGATGGGGAGTATACATCGGATTCCATGTAGCTCACATGGTTTATATCAGTTAGAGAACCTTCCACAGAAACAGTATCAAGTTTTAAAATGCACTGACTTTTTGCCTTCAGACTTCAGAACTATTATGATTACTTATGATATTTTGTATATCTTGCTTTAGCATTGCATTGAGTCTCTTGCATTTTAGTTTTACTCTCATAGCATGATTTCAGCTTTATAAGTTTATTTAGCATATTTATCTCATATTCCTGCTTATCTCGCATACTCAGTAAATTATATAGTACTGACGCATATCTTGTGTTGCATCCTCTTGATGATGCAGATTTAGGTACTCCTCATCAAGCTCGTGGCTAGACGAAGCCGAGTATCCAGATTCTATTTGTGATTCTTCATTCTTTGAGGACTAGTATTAGCCTAGTTATGCTGTTTATCTTTCCTTCAGATTCTTGAGTTAGTTGGGGTCTTGTCCCATTAACTCTATATGACAGTTAGAGGCTTTTAGACATAGACAGTATTCGGGTCTTTTTTGAATTATATTCATCTTGATTTTATCTTATGGATTGAGTTATCTAGTTTTTATTATGCTTCCGCTATGCTTATTTTATTTACCTGAGTTATGCTATGACCAAGGGTTAGCTTGGGGCACTTGTGGTCCCAGGTCCCGTGTCACGTCTAGGAGGTAGCCTCGGGGCATGACAAACTTGGTATCAGAGCCTCAGGTTTCAAGAGTCCTAGGATGTTTGAAAGTCGCATCGAGTAGAGTCTCTTTCATTTGTGTGAATCACGCCACACTTATGAGAGGGAAGCTATGAGATGACTTATAAAAACTTCACTTCTTTCATGATCATATCGTGCGATAGAGTTTAACTCTAATATCCCTCTAATCTTTTATTTGTAAATTTTAGATAATGCCTCGACGTGCTATGCCTCACCGAGTCGCTCGGAATGCTGCTCCTCCAGTACTAGCCCCCGAGGTCACGAATGAAGAGTTCAGGAACACCATCCATATGCTAGCCTAGACCATGGCCGCTCAGGACAACCAGTTGGCTCCTATCCCCGTCCACCCTCAAGATGGGGTAGCATCTCAAGTTTGTAATTTTATCCGTATGAAACCACCTGAGTTCTGGGCTTCGAAAGTGGGTGAGGATCCACTAAATTTTATTGATGAAGTGAAGAAGGTCTTTGATATAATGCATATGGGTGGTGTTAATAGTGTCGAGCTAGCATCATATCAACTCAAGGATGTATCTCATATCTCATTCATGCAATGGAAGGAAGCTAGGGCTAGGGACGTGGTTGTCACGACCCAATTTCTCGGTCATGATGACACCTACAACCCCCGGTAGGTGAACCAATCCACGTAGCCCAGAACAGTTAGTAATGGGCTACTATCTAACAAATAAGAGAACAAGACGAAGAGAACAGATAAAAGGACTATAAATATATACATATGCGGAAACTAAACCAAACCCGAAGACCTAGTATCATAGTATAGAGCCAAAACTACATACATGGAGTGCAAACGCTCCAAACAATATATACAGATGTCTCTGAATGGTAATAGAGTACATGAAGCAAAAGATAAACTAAATCTAAGCTCCGATCGCCAAGAGCTCACCCTCAGTCTGAAGTAGTCCCCAGCAGATCTCCAAGCACGAATCACAGCGACCTAACGGTGATGGCCCACGCTAGGATCTGCACCCAAAGATACAGGGGGGTAGGGGTGAGCACCAAATGCGAAGCATAAGGTACCCAGTAGGTATCATAGGCCGACTGGGCACATATAAGATAAAAGCGTAGTAATAGACAGAATAGAAGTAAGTAGTCACAGAAATCAATGAAAGGTACACAGGAACTAGCCCAGAGGGAAAACAACACAACCACATGTGAGGCTAGTAAGCAGAATATACACATCATAGGCACAGGTGAAAGTAAGAAACAATGCACTGGGGTCCTTGCATAACAGTGTATACTAAAATAAGTTAACGAAATGGATGGTATATCGGTAACACTCAAGTGTAAGAAAGAAGAGAGAAAGAGTAATAATAGGCAAATGCTCAGAGACATGAATCAAACTCAACTAATCATACCAATCTCATACTTATCCATAATAGAGAACAATTCTGTAAGTAAATAGCAAAAGTCTACCTACAGTCCCCGGCCGCCCATACAACCGAGGAACACAAACAAGTGAAAACAAACCCTCCGGCATCCCATACTACCGGAGCGTACAATTAACAAACAACAAACAAGGGTGGAGCCTCAAACAATGAATGATATGATGCATGAATATCTCAAGTGAAATGGTATCTCTGTATGTACCTCCTCCGGTGCCGATCCGGCCCAGCAGGTAGGTTCCATGGAAGGACACTGCCCGTATACCTCTACTCCACCGTATACCCTTCCTCTGGAACACGCATCCCGAAGCCCCAGGCCCGGATGGCAAGGTCCATGGAGGTCCATGACCCCATACTAAAA